>DXKC01006648.1:0-11280 GCA_031170775.1 Cymbopogon citratus
AGGAAGACCCGTCTAGGGAGCCACACGCGCCCAAGGGACCGATGAGCGGGGATATGGCCACAAATTGGATATAGGTGCTCTTCAGTCAACAATTCACGGCCACTTATCCGCGCGAGCCCCAAAACCCATACAATGTTGGAAATCCACCGCCAAACGTAAGTTTGTTAATTGTCTGCACTTGTTGTAATTGTTATGTCTGTTGTGTTGTGCTTCATAACTTGAATGATTTGTGGTCTGACAGACCATTGCTGGACAGGACCGGGCATCCTACTTCTCTGGTATTCCCATAGTGCAGTGGCCAGAAGGAGAGGCCTTGCAAGGACAGAAACAGAGGAAGCAGCGCCGGGTCATATTTGATGATTAAGATGATGATGTCGATGCTGCTGCTAGTGATTCTAATGAAAACCAGACGGCGCAGGCCCATCGGGTAACAGCTGGCAAAAAACCGATGGTAGCGCAGGCGAAAAAGACGAGGCCAACAACGCTGCTCACTAGAGGGAACTTGAAGATTGGTGGTGATAGTGCTGGAGGGGAAGGCATCGGGGCTGTTAGCACAGATTCAGATTCTGATTCTAAAGACATGCAAACCCTTGATGAGCAGCTAAAGCGTCAGAAACTAACTAGAAGTCCTTCCCCAACAAACACTAAGGCCTTGTACTTCAGTACATCGTCGGGGCATAGCGGCCAACAAGAGGTGGGTCAGAGCACGCCGGCACATCTGAAGCAGAGCACCTAGGTATCCCTGGCCAGGCCACGCAGTCGTCGATGGAGCCGAGTACACAGCAGATGGGGAGGCAGAGCACGCAGCCATCGACAGGCCAGAGCACTCAGTCCCCAAGAAGAAGTGCGCAGCCCGGGGTACAGAGTATGAGCCCTGTGGGTACACTGGAAGCGGGACAGAGTGGGCCAAGCCGCATACCCCCGGACCCTAGGCCGTGACGTCGCCCATGGTTGGCATGGATGATAACACTCCTCGATTCTCGGATGCCCCAGAGGGTAGTATGGACTGCATCTTTGACGTGAAGTTCCAAGAATCGTTGAGGTAATGTCTGATCTTGCATTGAGTTGTTTTGACTGTGTAATGCAAGTTATCTGATACCCTTGTGTGCAATGTAGGCCTGCTTTTACTGAAGACCTACCATCTCGAGGAATATCGACTTCAGCAACATCACCGCCTCCCACGATGGAGCCACCAGCACAGAATGCAGATGCTGGTCAGGAAGCAGCAAATGCACAGGGCACTCCTGAAGGTAGACAAACCACGACCGCTGCAGGCACGAGCTCGACGCCGGAGACCGGAGCTTCTGGAATATTAGCGACGGGTCCTGCAACTGGCTCGACCGTGCCCCCAGGACGCACCACTATAGAAGATGGTGCTCCGTCGACGTCAGCCCCATGGGTGGTTGTTCAAGATGATGTGGAAGAGATCATTCATACACCTGGCACACCACTCCAACGAGTGCATACCATAAGGCGGGTTGGCGAAGTATACGAGATCTATCAGGAGATAAACCACCAGGAGATCGGCCCTGAGATTGATAGGTTGCTGACAAGTCTGCGCGCCCAGATACTGGTCAGTATATTGAAAATAGTATGTTACTTGTAACCAAATGCATGTGTCTGATCTGCTGGTATCTGTTTATGTAGTCCCTTACTGGTACTGCCGAACAAAGGCGCCGGACCAGCGATCGACTTGGCCCGATGTATGAACAGTCTAAGGACCTGAAGAATTCCATTGCAGAGCTGGAGATGCAAGCGGAGGAGTACCAGACCAGAGAAGGTCAGTGGTTGAGTGAAAGGGCAACTCTGATGGATAGGGTATCTCAGCTAGAGGCGTCTCTGGCAGCTCTGTGGGGTCAAGTCATACCGCTGGAAGCAACTAACAGAGGTAATTACTATCTTTTCGCCACTGTATATGTATTCGGCTTTTGTCTTACAATATTCTTGTGTAGAGCTTGCGGAGTAGAATGCCAAAAAGGACCAGGAGCTTGCATAGCTAAAGGAGCAGGATGCGAAGAAAGACCAAGAGCTTCTGCAGTTGAAAGAGCAGTTGACAGCGAGAGTGACTGAAGTTGACGGTAAGGTGTCTGCTTTGTTGTGATAGAAACCATGCGCCATCTTCTTGCTCAAAGTCAACAAGCGCAAAAGATGATTGCAGTGCTCCAAAGCTGACTGAACGCTATGCTGTCATACATGAAGCCGCTAGTCCAGGCCATCTTCGCTCCTGATCCGTGGCTGACCGGAGTATCTGAAGGGGATGCAATCTTAGATCGGTGCCGGAGGCTGTGGCCTCGGCTACAACACTTCATAAAGTAGGTGGGCCTATTCACTGCATGCAATGTGCTGTCAAGGGTGCAGTCACATTACCCGATAGTGGATGCCCAAAGGTTTGTCGAAGGTATGGCTGCGGGAACGACGCCCGAGCAAGCAAAAGAGCTGCGGATAGCTGCAAGGCCCATCGCCGAAGCCATTGTTAAGACAATAGCATATTTTAGCCGATCTGATCAAAGTAAAAGTGGTTAGTAATGTAACTAACAATTGTATAAACATGTTATCCGACCAGTTGTAAGTATAAGCATAACTAATAGACTTGGTAGCTGAAATGAGTAAGCCCGTGAGGCGTTTGTTTTAAAGTATTGAGTTTGTTTGTCAGCTGTTTTAAGATGTATGACATATCCCAATGTAGTTAACCTTGTCGGATAACTAGTGCATCACTAGTGAACAGCGCGATTGTGAGGATCACTAGGAGTCTAGTACCGTCTGGGAGCTACTGCTGAATCTCCTAGCACTGTGTTGGCGTGGAGCCGTAGCGCATCATGGGAGGATCGAAACAGTGCCTTATTGAACCAATCATGACTAGCCATGTATCGTACAACAGGACATATGTAAAAGATTTTTGCACAGTAATATGTGAAAAGGTTGCATGAATGATAGATATTGCATGAAGACACAGAGATAACGAAAGAACTGCCTCTAAGGGCACTTTATTCAAGCTGAAACAAAAAATACACTAATATGTAAGAAAGGTACATATCTTTTTGATGGCGGAGGCTGTTGACTAGGTGTAGACGTGGTTGGCTAGGGATAGAATCATATGAGATTGTCGATATGCCAAGAATTTGGGATATCTACTCCTGTCAATGTGCAGAGTCGATAAGACATTGGATGTATCACCGCCTTGATCCTATATGGTCCCTCCCACCGTGCCGATAGCTTGTGGATGCCATCTGTCTTCATGATTCGCTTCAGCACCATGTCGCCGACCATGAAGAGTTTGCCATGGATGTTGCGGTTGTAGTAACGATGCAAGGAGGCCAAGTATTTGGCTGACCGAGCATAGGTATCTAATCTGCGCTCTTCGGAGGCGTTGACTTCAACTTCCCTGGCTTCGTCTGAGGTGTCTTCGTTGTGGTATGCCACACAAGGTGACTGGAAAGCGATCTCCACGGGGAGTACTGCTTCGGATCCAAACACCATGAAGTAAGGGGAAACTCTAGTGCTGCGACAGGGTTGGGTTCTGAGTCCCCAGACCACTGCAGGCAATTCCTTCAGCCATCGACCGGTCCTTTGCTTTTTATTATCAAGATAAACTCTCTTTTTCAAGGCTTCAAGGATCATGCCATTTGCGCATTCCGCCTGTCCATTTGCTCTAGGATGGGCCACCAAAACATACTTGACTTTGATGCTGAGTTCGTCGCAAAAGTCAAAGAAGTGGTGTCTGGTGAATGTGGATCCCAAATTAGTAATAATACTATTGGGTACGCTGAACCTATGGATGACTTTATTGAGAAAATCTGCTGCCTTTTGTGTGGTAGCAACCTTCAATGGTTTGTACTCTATCCACAGGCTGATCATGTCCAGTCCCTAGCATGAGAACGGCCACGAAGATGGTATGGTCTGGAGTTTGTGAGCCAAAACATGGATTTGTTTGGTGAACATCTGGCACTCTAGACAACAACGAACCACGTCCTCAGCATTGGCTACTGCTATAGGCCAGTAGAAACCTGCTCGAAAGGCTTTGCCGACCAGCGTTCTGGATGCGGCGTGATTACCACACGTGCCTCGGTAGATTTCAATTAGGAGTTCTTTGCCGGCTTCCTAAGTGATGCATTTTTGGAGTATATCTGCTCTAGAATTCTTGCGCATCAACTAATTGTCGACGATGACGTAGTTGCATGCGCGTCGCATCAGGCGCTCTGCCTCTGATTTGTTCTCTGGAACAAGGTGGTTGACCAGGTACTCGATGAACGGCACCCTCCAGTCCGATTCTGGTGGAGCAGGCTGTTTAGACGGAGTGTGGTCTGGACCAGGCTGGTCTGGAGGCTGGCTGTCCTCTTCTACGTGGTCTGGAGCTTGCTGGTCTGGAAGGTTAGCTTCTTCCATTATAGTGTCTTCGTCCAGAGGTGCTACTACCTGGTCTGCATGTGGTGTTGGAGAGGCCTTAGTGGTCGGCTCTGGGTCAATGGAGGGTTTGAATAGATCCTCGACAAAGACTCCACAGGGGATTTTGGCTCGTGATGAGCCTAGCTTAGAAAGCTCGTCGGCCCCCTTGTTGTCTGCTCGGACCACATGTATGAATTCCAGGCCATAGAATTTGCCTTCCAATTTTTGGATCTCAACTACGTAGGCATCCATCTTCTCGTCATTATAGTCCCAGTACTTGTTGACCTGGTTGATAACCAGGGCAGAGTCGTCGTAGACCAGGAGGCTTTTGATGCCGAGCTCAATAGAAATGCACAGGCCGAATAGACAAGCTTAGTACTCAGCAGCATTGTTGGATGCCGGAAAGTGGATGCGCAGCACGTAACGTAGCATGTCCTTAGATGGTGCAATGAAGTAGACTCTAGCTTCGGTGTCATCAATGTTTAATGACCCATCGAAGTACATCTTCCAGTGCTCGGCACTTGTGTTTGCCAGGGGCAAGGTAATTTCTGTCCACTCTACAAGAAAGTTAGCCAAGGACTGGGACTCGATGGTGGATCAGCTTTTGAACTCAAGGCTGAACTCACTAAGCTCCAGTGCCTACTTCACCACACACCTGCTGGCATCTTTGTTGCGGAGCATGTCTCCTAACGCGGTGTCTGTCATCACTATGGGATGTGCATGGAAGTAATGTAACAGCTTGCGCTTGGTGATGAGGACTATGTAGAGGAGCTTATGGATCTGATTGTAATGTCGTTTGGAGTCGTTTAAGACTTTGCTGATGTAATAGACGGAGCATTGGACGCCATAGGTGTGGCCGGGTTCATCCTGTTCGACCACAAAGACTGTGCTGACCATGTTGTATGTGGCCGCAATGTAGAGCAGCAGGTGCTCCATAGACCTCGGAGCCATCAAGACTGGTGGGGAAGTTAAGTACTCCTTAAGTTGTGTGAAAGCCTGGTTGGCCTCGTCAGACCACACAAACTTATCCTACGCTTTGGGCAGTTTAAAGAACGGGAGTCCTTTTTCACCTAGTCGAGAGATGAAGCGGCTCAGGGCTGCCATGCATCCAGCAAGTTTCTGGACGTCTTTGACGCATCGGAGTGGTTTTAAGTCCAGAACATTCTGGACCTTCTCAGGGCTAGGGCGTATGCCATCTCGGCTGACGACGTTGCCGAGCAGTGCGCCTGAGGGTACGCCGAAGATACATTTGGTGGGATTGAGCTTCCACTGGTATTTGTTGAGGGCCGCAAAAACCCTTTCAAGATTGTCGATCAGAGATGAGGTTTTCTTTGTTTTCACGACCACATCATTGATGTATGCCTCTACAAGACCATCCTTGATCTCGTCGGCTAGGTAGGTCATGATAGCCCGTTGATACGTGGTCTCTGCGTTTTTTAAACCGAAGGACATTGTCTTGTAGCAGTAGGCGCCGAATGGTGTGATGAAGGCCGTCTTGGGATGATCAGGTTCGTAGAGGGCTATCTGGTGATAGCCCAAGTAGCAATCTAGGAAAGAAAGCAACCCGCAACCTGTAGTAGAATCGACTATTTCATCGATGCGGGGGAGATGAAAGGCATGCTTAGAGCAGTGTTTGTTGAGATTGGTGTAATCAACGCACATTCTCCATTCTTTATTCTTCTTTTGAACAAGAACTGGGTTGGCTAACCACTCTGGATTGTACACCTCTTTGATAAAACCAGCTGTTAGGAGCTTGGTTACTTGTACCCTAATCACCTCCTTTCGATCTCGAGCGAACAGGTGAAGCTTCTGCTTGATAGGCTTGGCGGTCTTCGAAACGTCTAGGAAGTGCTTGACAAAGTCCCTGAAAACACCCGGCATATCTGCAGGTTTCCATGCAAATATGCTCACGTAGTCCCGGAGGAATTTGACGAGCGTGTCTTCCTATTTTGGGTCGAGGCTTGTGCCGATGAGGGCCGTCTTGGATAGATCGGCGTCAGTGAGCCTGACCTTCTTGTGGTTGTCGGTGGTGCTCGACGCTCAGCGGGCGGAGTGCTCTGGAATGTTGAGGTCCATGGGCACTACCTCGAGTGCAGCTAGCTTGGTTTCCAACTGGTGCTTGATGTCTGCGGCTTCAGCAGCAGCGAACGATTTGGACTCGGCTGAGCAGGCCATGAGTACGTTGCCGCGTAGGGATAGGATGCCCTTCTCTGTTGGAAGCTTAAGCACAAGGTACCTGTAGTGAGGTACTGCCATGAGTTTGCAGAGCCCCGGTCTGCCGAGAATGGCATGATAGGCTCCCTCAAAGTCAGCGACAATGAAGTCCAGCCACTCAACGTGGAAGTGTTGTGGTGTGCCGAACTGTACGGGCAAGGAGATTTTGCCCAGTGGGTAGGCCGGGCATGACTCCCTAGAACAGGACCTGGTAAGGCGTGAGTTCTGAGAAGTCCATCCCCAGCTCTACCCAAGCAGATAAGAACAGGATGTTCAGGGAGCTGCCGCCGTCGATCAGCACTTTCTCAAACCGGACGTTCCCGATGACTAGGTCGAGGACCAAGGAAAGATGCCCGGGTTCTGGTATCTTTGCCCACATATCTTGCCTGGAGAACATGATGGGGGTATTCAGACCCGGCAGGTGCTCTGACATCGGCGACAGTCTTGTCGGGTTTGGAGATAGCCGCCAAGGTTCGGTCGAGAAGTCGAGCCTTTGCTTGCGATTCTTTGGCTACTGATCCGTCGATGATGAAGTTGACATTCTGTGTTGGTTCCTGGAAGACACCTTTCCTCTTCTATCTCTCGTCATCATCCTCAGAACCATCATCTTGCGCCTTGTCTTTGCCCTTCTTGTTGTTACAAGCTTTCTTTGGCGGAGGAGGGTTCATGTTGTTGGCGATTTGCCTGCACATCCTGATGGTATGGCCCTTGCCGGGGTGCTGCGGGCAGTCTTGATCAAGGACTTTTTGCAAGTTGTCATCAATCTCCTGCTTTTGACCTTTGACAGCGTTGACTTGGTAGCCACCACCACCATGGTTGCGGTCCCGCCCGCTGCCTCTGTAATTCTGGCGATCCCGGTGGTCATCGTAGCACTGCTGACTGCCACAGCCATAGTTGCGCTGGTGACCACTACGGTCGTCTCGCCTATCGTCTCGGCGATCATCACATCGGGCATTGTCGCGGCGGTCGTCTTGGTAGTCCCGATCACGATCACGATCGCGGTTGTTGCGGCGGTGGTTGGAGTTCTTCACCCCTGGTATGTCGGGGTCATACATGCCGTCATTGACAAAGGCTAGGTCATTTGCGATCATAAACATCTCATCGACGGTCTTTGGCCGGACTTTGAGCAATTCCTTGCGCAAATCCTAACTTCGAGGTACTCGGCAACCTTGTATGAAGAGGTTGATAGCGTCAGCAGCCTACACATCACAACACCTGATGTAGGCGTCCGACCACCGTCGGATGTAGGTTCGAAGCGACTCGTCAGGGTAGTCGTGGATGGCCACGAGGTTGACTTGAAGTTGTCGATCAACATCTGCTTCAGCTGCCTCCATGAGTAGATGGAGCCCTCGGGTTGGCGCATGAGCCACGAGAGGGCTGTACTGCCCAACATGCATGGTAGGTAGTTAGCCATGACGTGGTCTTCTCCGCCCACTGCCTGGACAGCGGTCTCGTACAGCACGATCCAGTGTTCAGGATCATCGTACCCGTTGTAAATGCGAATCTCCCCTCCCAAGCGGAAACCATGTGGCCAATGCACCCATTTGAGGTCGTATGCAAATGGTTTGATGCCACCTGCTACTCGTTGCTGAGCATATCTTTCATCGAGGAAGCTGCAGAGATCGTCTCCGCGGAGTTGATCGACGCTGTGGTCGCAGTCATGACGCCACCTATACTGGTCACAGCGAGGAGGTGCTCGGTCATCTCTTCCACCAGGAGCGCGTTGCTCGTAGTTCTGGCAGTTATCACGGCCAGCCGGGGGTGGTCGGTCATCGCGAGGCCCCTGGACGACGGAGTTGTCGCCCCCTCCTTCTTGATGCTGTCCCTAGTTGGACTGGTTGCACCGAGCAGTGCACCGGCTCTGTGACTGTGCTTGGGAAACGACGCGTAGGTCTTGGACCTGGTCTTCTACAGCCTCAAGGCGCCGAATGGCCTCTTGGATCTCTGGTGTCTGGTTAGGCAGAGCATGGAGAATTTGCTGAGTGGCCGCTATGTTCGCGCTCGGCGTGTGATGGATGCACCCCATCTGGTCGAACTGTGGTCCCAGATTGCGTGGGGCGATGCGATCGCCACATCAGCCGTCGATGTTCCTGAGGTGGTTGCTGCCTTGTGGTTGATTGGCTTTCGCAATGCAACGACGCACTTTGTCAGCATTACGTGCTTCGCGTTGCTGCCTCTGAGCATCGGTCTCGTTGGGCAGAGGTTGCTCATCATCACTCATGTGAAAAATGATGTGCTTCTCGTAAGCAGGGCGCTTAGGCACTGGTGGGCAGTTTGGTGAAGTGCCCATGAGGTTCTTGACCTTGTCGGAGAAGTTGGAGCCGTCAGAAAGCGACTCGTTGTCATCAGAGAGCTGCAAGGCCCCCCATCCACCGCCCAGAGCAGGAATTGCTTCGCTGGAGTCTGGGGTGATGACTACAGTGGACGAGAAGGTGTCTTCAACTGGCGTGACTTCCACCATATTGACCGTCAAGATTGGATCTGACTGTTGGATCTTGTCAGGTTTTGGATCTGCAACGTGGTCCGCCTTCTTGGTCTTCTTGAACAGCGCTGGAAAGTGCTGCTCGTACGTCGTAGCGACGTTCTTCAACCTATACGGGTATAGTGCTAGCGTGGTCGATGTTGATTTTTCTAACGCCACCTAGTGTTAGGTTGTCACAGTCCTAATATGGCACTAAAAATGTTGGTACTAAATGATATGCTGTCTATAAATAAATAATGGATCCGCAAACGCACAGATAATACCGCTGTAGCATTTTAACCAGAAGTATTCCAGGTATTGTTATTTATATTTTTACCACTGGGAAGGAAATGCTGTGGATAATGAGCTAATGAGCACTGCCCTTAGTAATGGAGAGCTTAACCATGTCTTTATCTATCTCATGTACAGGGTGAGTGTCACATGATAATAATATGATAATGAATAATAAATGACATAAGATAAATGAGAGTACATAGCCACATATAATAATGATATCCATCTCAATTAGAATACTCTAAGTCTATAACACTAGCATGGACTAGGACAATCTAGGGAATAAATCCTAAACATTCTAACTATAATGTCAAAGCATACAATGATTAGTGCAATTATACTTAGCATTATTACTAACAAAGGTTATATCTATGCATAGTGAATATTATCAAAGAAGAACATGTACAGTAACCACCCCTTCCCTGTAATACTTGTGTTCTACGGGCCCTATACTCGGGAGGAGGACTATAAAGGACTCAACATGACTGTCACTTCCACGATCTACCTCACGATCCGGACTATAGGGGGCAATCGTAGATAAATATAGCCTAGGCACCATGCCTACACAATATCTGCCACTCACCCATTGGCCTAATGAGCAAGCGCTATACGATCCTATGTATAAATATAATTCTAAGCCAACTTCTCTAAGCATATAATCAAAGTAAACTAAGAATAATATAATTAAGAACATATTAATATAGAGCATAGTCAATTCTGATATATTAGAATAGAGCAAAGTTATATTCATAGTAGCAAGATCAAGTACTAGATATTACAATGAAGAATAAGAAATTACCAAGAACGACGACAGATCTGGATTCCAAGCTAGGCTTGACTCCCTCTAGATCTATTCCTATGTAGCTATGCTATAGAACTATGGAGCTCTAGTTGAGATGGTGGCTCTTAGGCTTCTCTGAATTGGAGAACTGAACAATGATTTTCTTCTCCTTTCCTCCAGGGGTTAGGGGCTCTGTTTATATAGTCATGTAGGATGCACCACAGCCATTGGATCAAACCGACTTAAACACACAGTTATTATTCATCCTCAAAGTCAGTAGAGATAGGATCCGCGAGACTTGACTCCATTGGTCCACGTGGACGGGCGGGCACCTGGGCCCATAGGCGGGCACCTGGCCCCTGTGCCAGCCTGGCCTCTCCTTTGGTCGGGTGTCTTCTGGAACCTTCCTGATCCCATAAAAGTTGGTGTTTGGTCTTTTCTCTCTATGTAAACCTGACACATGGACCATTCTTGGTATAATCCTGATAACCCCCTATAGAAACAGACAATCACCAAAACTCATGGAATTCTGTTAGTAAACAAAGAATAAAGAATAATCTATGTGGAGCAAGCAGTTCCTATATAGTCAATGCTAGAACAGCTAATGTCACATGTTATACAAGTCAAGAGTTGATTATAGACTAGGAATATGGGGAGACCGCCGCAACTGGTCTGCCAGTCGATAGCGGCATTTATGAACTCCTACACAATATGCGAACGTGGGGGAGTACAAAGGACAGACAGGGCTGTCACCACCTGCCGCCTACCACCTCAACTGTGGTATGCCATCATATCCGAAGGTTCCCTCGTATCCAGACACCACATCCACATACTAAGGAGCTACCTACATTCCTCCAGGACTCCCACCCTACGGATGGACGAGCTAGGACATAGGCAAACCCGAAGGCACAACGAACCGCTATTCCCATTCTACAATCTAATCTAAATAAGCAAAACACATGAAAAATGAAGAACAATGTAGAACACAATGAATAATTCTCACAAGAACTATAGTCTAGTTCTTGATCATCGAATATATTGTGTGCTCAACTATACTCTAGTTCATATGCAAGACTATATAAATATGGTGAGAACTTGGCTAAGAAAGAATGCTCCATAGATATATACCAAAAGTATAGCTTTTCTT
>DXKC01006656.1:0-15722 GCA_031170775.1 Cymbopogon citratus
AAGGGAGAGGTCCTTCGGTAGCTGCGCTTTAGCCTACCCTAGGACCCACCTTGTACCACCTATTTAATATAGTGATTTGACTGGCGTCTTGTCACCTAAACCTGCTGGAACCGTGTTCCACCACATAGAGTACCAGCGCTTATTGTATTTTTTTAAAAAATTGAACCGGTTGCAGTAGAAGTCGTATACGATTTCTTAAAATTCTTTCGTTTTAAAGTGAGGAATAATGATTTTTTAAAAAGTACTCCTAGGGTTAAGACATGCTTTGATTTTTTTTCTTAAACTAAGACATGCCTTGAATTGAATGGCAATGTAACAATTGTTTGAGAATTCTAAAATCTTTAACCTGTTCTACTACCTCGTGTCTTGTGCCATCACTCAATCCAGTGGCGGTGCATGCCTTGCATGCATGCCTTCGCACACTGGTGGAGGAGCTGCTGGTTTGCTTTGGCCTTTGCGGTTCCCTCAACGCCACCATCAAGATTCCAGGGGCAGGGGCACGGCATCACATTACCTGAACTATGGAAGCTAGGGCACATGAAATTGAATGAAAATTTGTGTCTGAAGCGGTTGGTTATAAGATCCCGCTATTTTCACAATCATGTATAGTTTTTGTTTTTAGGAAAAAACATTCCTATATGGGCTTTGGTGTTTGATCACGAAAACTAAAAAGGTAACTCTAGTTTACCCATTTTCGTTCCACCCTCGTCCCCTCGTGAGTCATGACCTCACTATAGTCCTGAGCACCGCTGCCCCGAGTCGGACGGTTGCAAATATTTTTAAAACATTTTGAAACAGTGCGCCCGTTTCTCCTCTCATTTTTCCCCACTCAATTTGTCATTGCAAACGCCGGAAAACCCCGTCAAGCCGGCGATTCGAAGTCGATTGGAGGGCGATTCCGGTAGGATCTTCTCTCGCGCCGGATTTCGTCGAGCAGCAGCGCCGAAGAGGCTGTGGTGGCCCTCGACAACGCCTGTGAACAGCGGCGCGTGAAGAGGCTGCAGTGGCCCTCGTCGATGCTGGTGAAACAGCGTCACCAGGCTGCGTCAGATTTCGTCAACGTTGAGGTGGAGGTCTCGGCTACGCGCGCCGCGGCTGCCGTCGACGTTGAGTTTGTGCGTTGCCGCATGTTCTGCCGGTGGTGGGTTTCGATTTGGGGCAGATTTTCGTTGACGTTGAGGTGAAGGCTTCGGCTACGCGCAGTGCGGCCGCTATCGACGGGGGTGGGCGGGGTTGGTGTGTTGCCGTGCTTTTTTCCCCGTGGTGTTTTTCGATTTGGGGTCGGATTAATCGCCGTCGCGTGTTCAATTTTTTATTCGTCTCTGACGCTGTCTCTAATTTGTTTTTGTGCAGATTCCGTGCTTCTAGCTGTCTTGATTCGCCCATCGATTTCGGCGGATTTGGGGAGACGGATTGAGTTGGATTCACGTTTCCTGATGAAGCAGCCAACAGATCCGGTGGCCGGTGGCCTCCATTGCCTGCAACACCTCCAGGTACGGCCCCTCTGATGCAAACCGCGATGTGTGGGAGGATGGCAGCTCCCCTGCTCTGCTCATATTTTTTTCCTCAGGATTCAACGCATGTCAGCTTGTTGTATGGTGTTGACATTCCAGCTAAAGCGAATAATCTTTTCGCCAATGTATATATATGTTAGATTTTGTAATGTACCTTTAATTTTTGAACAAACACTGTCTCAATATAATGTGCATCAATCTCCCCAAATATGCGAGTGCTCTCTGAAGGCATGCATGGCCGGTTCAATATGTGACATGGCCATGGCATGCTCCCTGCCTTTGGAGATGACTGCCATGGTCAGTGTGTAGCAGGTAGCAATTTCTGTAGTAGTAGATAGCGACAAGCAGCTGCAAAACTACTCTACTATGATAATTTGGGTTTGTAGACTAATACATTTCATGTGATTATGTAAGGTTTCTGACTTGACATAATGCCTTTTTTTGGCCACTTTTTTTTTTATGCTCTCTGTGCCCTGAACTAGGATAGGGAAGGTTTAATTCAAGTTGTGCTATTACATCTTTTCAAAAGTTTTTGAGAGACTTTGATTTTGTGTTTTTAGAATTGTGTGTTGATTATCTTGGTGATTTTTTTTTTGCGCTGAGCTAGTATATCTCAAATCAAGCTAGGTAAATGGATCGGATCTGATCCAATCTAGTAACAAGGAACCTTATGGATGACTCAGATCCACAGGGCGTCGATTTGAGCAAAATGGCTGTTGAATGAGGCCCCATCTTCCCTTGAGAACCAGAGGCTTAAAATGGATGGTGATTTAATCCACAGATGTTGAATGAAGTGCAGAAATGTGTATTGTTAGCTATAACTTTTGTTTCGATGTACACATAGCAGCAGCTGAAACACTGGCCTTATTTAGAAAAATATCTGCATTTGCATTTGCATTTGGTAAACCGAGAAGTCAAGAACTATAGCCTATTTTTCTTTAGTTTTGGGTGATGGATTTCTGGTTTTAAATTTTGAAGACAAAACAAGCAAAGCAGGGTACCTTTTGAAAGTAGATATTTAGAATCATTTATTCAATAATCCACAAGCTGCATCACACTAGAGCTTACATGATTTAGAATTGTAAGTTGATTATCTTGGTGATTTTTTTGCACTGAGCTAGTACATTTCAAATCAAGCGAGGTAATCATTAAACTTCAGATTTGCACTGACCTAATGGTGTACTGTCGTACATTTTATAATTTGCTTTTCAGTCATGTGAGTCTATTTACCAACATTCACTACCAATTTATGGTCAGGCTTTTTAGAGTAAATACTTTGCTTGGATTTTTATGAAGATTCAGTTTTTGTCCTCTTATACTTGCCACTAGTGAAACTAATCATAGCTTACAGTTTTTTTTTAAAAAAAAGTTATGCTGCCAAAGCTGTTCTTCAGATACTAAATTATAAATCTCATGTTTACCCTGTTTACTTCTTTTATGTCACCTGAACTGCCATGACCCAATTGTTTTGAAATGAAAATTTTGAAGGTTCACAAGTTATTGACTTATCTCCAATTTTTTGTAGTTCAATTGGGAGTACATGAAGAAAATTGGGTTTCTTTAGATGAGATTGAAATTGGCTGCTTCTCTGTATTGACTGAGGTATAGTCTTGCTCTCTCTTTTTTCCCACGGAGGTTATTTTGCGAACTTGTACCTCTGCTTAAAACATTATGATCCTGCATTTCAGCATGATCGTTTATTTTTATAATAACTGAGTAGTCTTCCTTTGGGGGGGGGTTGTATTGCTAACTTGTACCTCTGCATTTCACATGGTTCTATCAGTCTAAAGTTTTTAACTTTATGATCCCCACAAAACATTATGATACATGTATTGATAGTATTTACTGTGGTAGTCTAAAGTTTTTAACTTCTTAGTATAAAGCCTTTAACATAGCAATATAAAGTTTTTTAATGGAAAAAACAAAGTTTTTAAATTCTTAGTTTAAAGTCTTTTACATATTAATATAATATATAGTTTATAATATGGTTCTATCAGTCTCATAAAGTTTATAATATGGCAACTGAAAGTATTAAAACGATCTGTACAAAGTTTTTTATATGATAGTTTAAAGTTTTTAACTTCTTAGTATAAAGCCCTTAACATAGCAATATAAAGTTTTAAATATAATTGTTCAAAGTTTTTAAAATTCTTAGTATAAAGCCTTCAACATAGCAATGTAAAGTTTTAATGTAATTGTTCAAAGTTTTTGAATTCTTAGTCTAAAGCTTTTTTAAGATATAGCAATATAAAGTTTTAATTGTCATAGTTCAAATTTCTTAAATTTTTAGTATAAATCCTTATAAAGTTTTTAATGTAATTGTTCAAAGTTTTAAAATTCTTAGTCTAAAGCATTTAACATAGCAATATAAAGTTTCTTTTCTAAATAATTTTCTGATTGCAAAGTATTCAACATAGAAGGACACAGTTTACAATGCTATAGTTGAAAGCTTTTAAAATATCACTACAAAGTTTTTTTTGCCAACCCAGAAGTACAAAGTTTTATATTTTTTTGAGTATAAAGTTGTAACTCTACCAGTAATAAAATTTTCTCATGTCAAAGTTCAATTCTTTTTTTTATGTGAAAGTTTTCTCGTGCTAAAGTTTTTGATGAAGAACTAGAAAATTTTATAATGTGATATTCTGTTACAGAAACAAGCAACGCAATACCTTTTTTGAAAGTTTAATTTTAAACTTTCTCAGTGTAAAGTTTATGACTATGTAGTACAAAGTTTAGGATTTCATAGTTTAAATTTTTATACCTAAAAGTATAAAGTTTTTGTGGTGTTAAAGTTAGATTTTTTTATATTGGATCTCTTGTTTATGGAACGTTTTGCAGGAGATCACGAAGATGGCAAACCGGTTGTTTTTTTGTTTGTTTTTTATCCTTTGAAATGTGCTAAATTGTATATCGAGCCTGCAAATGCTCAAAATACAAGCTTGAAAAAGCGGAGTCCAAGCAGGACCCCAGCTGGCTCAAGCTCTGCTAATGTATAATGATTTTTGTAGTCATATATATTTTCCCCCACACTATGTTAATTGAAAATAGAGTTGGATTGACAATATTCTTTTTTTTTTATCAAATTTGCATGGCAAAACTGAATAAAATTAATGTTCGGATCTTGTATAAAGTATATTGATTATTTAAAATAGTACTTTCACATCTATAAGGATGTGAAACCATCCCTCGCCCTTTTCTTTCTCCCACAAACCCGCTGTCCCGAAAGAGAAAAAAATAGCTTGTAGAATTTTTTTTTAGGCCCATTCGACCCAATGAATCTCGATAGGAGAACCCAGATAAGAGAGTACCAAGGCCCATTCAACCCAATGAATCTCAACAGGAGAAACCAGAAATAAAAAAAATTTTGGCCCACAAAAAGATACATATATGAACTTTGGACAGTAGACAACAGAAGTGGGAAACACGTACGTACAGGCAGCGGCCGCGCGCCGTTACCGGTCAGAGCGCGCGTGCGCCGGTATCGTTGGCGGCGCGCGTGCGCCGTCTATAGTTCATCGCTTCTTAGCCGGCCCCACTATATGATAATGCCTCGCTCCGACAGAGCATCAGCACCAGCAATATTCTCCATTTATCTTCTCTTTTGCATAGTTATATATTCTTTTATCCAATGCTCTATTGTTGATTGTCATTTTTTATGATTGTTTGGTTTAATAAATTGTGACTGTTTTTATTGTTCTGAGAATAAACTTTTTTTTAAGAGTCCACTGATATTCTCTATATATGGAGTAGTTTGCTTAAGGAAAAGGACAAAGGTCCTGTGTTGCAGATGAAGAATCGAATGGGTGAAAGCTTTCAAGCCTAGGATATTAATCTCTACTGATACAATAGAAGTTTAAACTTTCATTGTTTGATTCGCCGTACAACTTTGCTTTGAGTTGAGTGCCAATGCAGATGCTGCCATGGCTATGCCTTGAAATAAACGGATGCAGATGCTGCCATGGCTATACCTTGAAAGAAATGATCAGTAGTTCCTTCACCTGTATCAAGCTATCATCACCTTTGCTAAAACCAATGGCTAGGTGTCCAATACTCATGCATACTGCAGCGGTGGAAATGGCCATACTGCATGAGCACACCACGACGCTACCTGACCGGACCAGGCTACATGACCGGATTGACGACTTTGGCGCTTTCAATCTCTGCCGCTTGAATCAGTACCTCAAGTATCTGTAGCCTGAACCGATGCAGCAGCTAGCTTCACATGCCCATGGCATCATGCCGCACCCTGAATCAATGTACTGTAGCAGCTCAAATAATGTGCCAGTTCCCAATTCAATTCCCCTTGGATTGGAATCTTGGATGGTGGAGCTTGCAAGCATGGTACGTGACAATACCGTTGTGGCATGCAGCTGCCTGGGACGGCACACGGCCTTGGGACTTGCAGTTTTTGCATCGAGTGCATGACTGCATGTAGGCACGCAGAGGACGAGTTAGCTCAAGCAAAACAGATAAAGTGCTCAAGCAAATTAGTGTTTGGAATTTTATTTTTCCTTTTGCTCGTACGAACAATACAGTATCTCAGCTCTTCATGCCGTCGCTATTTAAAACCTGTCTTCCCTTATGCCTTCTTCTCACGTCCACACACTGAGGCGCGCTTCCTCTTCCTCTCCTTCCCTCCTTTGCCACTAGATCGATATCGGTCACCACCACCACGCGACGGCTTCAATCCACTTCAAAACCAGATAACCAACATCTCAATCCACTCCACAGGCCACCATTATCGTCCGCCATTTTTCTCCCAGCTCTCAGGGCTGATTGCTGGCGTCTGTGCCGCGTCCGGTCGGCGAGCGAGAGCAAAGGTGTGCAGGTTCATCTTTGGCATCTACTGGTCTCTCTCTCTGTTCAAAGACACCCAGTTTGCACAACAGCAGATTTTCATTTCATCTGTTCTTGACAGGCGCATGCACATTAAGTTTCTCGAACTCTATCAACGGTTATAGCCGAAGTAAATAAAGGTGCGATGAGCAAGAACATAAAGAAAAGGCCTCCAGATGGTAACGGCCATCTGTGTCCCAGCACGCCAGGTATAAAGATTCGGTTTTCTGTAATTAGACTTTGTTATTTAATACTCCCTCCGTTTCAAATTAGAGGTCATTCTAAGAATATTGGAGAGTCAAAGTTTCTCAAGTTTAACCAAATTTATACGATAAGATAATAACAATTAGGATGTCAACTAAGTATAATTAGATTCTCCATTAGCTATATTTTCATAACATACTTATTTGATGTTATAAATCTTTGTAATTCTCTCAGTAATCTTGGTCAAACTTGAAATTGCTTTGACTCTCCAAAATTTTTGAAATGACTTACAATTTGGAAATGAGGGAGTAATGCTTAGATTTTCACTTTAGTTTGGGTTACTGACAAATTGCTTCCAAGTTCCAAGATTAAATTTCCAATCTTACCAATTACTATTTGATTACATGGGTCTAGTCGATGAACTTATGTATTACAAATAGATTACAAGTAAGACTGTAGCAGGATACCTGAAATTTGCTAAGTAAGCCTATCGAGTCCGGTCTGGCTCCCTAATATTTATCATGTAGTTCGGCCGAAGGTCATGCTAAATGTTTGTCTGAAGCGTGAATTTGTAAAATTAGGCTGGACATCTTTGGCCCAAATTTTTTTAGATTTGTACTAAGTTGAACTTAATTAGCTTTGTTTATAAGATTTTTTTTTGAGAAATAAGTTTTATAGGAAAATATAATAATGCGTAATTTCAATGAGTGCACCATAAATATATCTTTAATTTGATGATATACTAATAAATCTATTTCAATTTATTAGATATTTTTCTATAAGTTTGTTGGAAAAGAGAAATTTAACTTACAAAGACTAAATGACTGAAGTTTCGAAAGAGGTAGCACTATTCCCTAAAGTAACATACAAGTCTATTATACGCATTCAGCAATTCAGTTAATAGGTATTCTAGAATTCTCTAGATAAACTTTTGTCGTTTAGTTTAGAGCTTGGTTAAATATGTGGGATTTGGTTCTTCATTTAGTATAAAGGTCCAGCGCTTTTTAATGAATAACATAAAGATCGATTGATAGTACTAATTTAAGATTGTGCCCTGCAACACTTAACATTTTTGCTTCACTCCGTACAGCAGTATGTGCCAAGTCCATGCCGGAGCTCTGGCGGGCTGCCTTCCCTTGTGGCGAGGGCGACAGGCCTGGCCAGTACGTAGAACCCATAGCCGAGTCATAGTCAACCATACGCATGTGGCGTCCTGTTGGAGAAGATGATGCTGCGAAGACCGAGTGGTATCTGCGGCGCCCGTGGCCGGCGCAACGGGCACGCGACCGACCGACTTCCGGCGCGGCGAGCTAGCAGCTAGTGCCCCCGCGCACGTTCGCCGCTCTGCCCTCGGCGATGGCGGCATGCACTCATCACACAGTAGGAACGAGGCCCGGAAGACCACGGAGGAGAGCGCGTGAGGCCGTCGCGGAGGGCTGCACGGGGATGCGGCGAGGGAGGCCGGAGGCGTGGCTAGCGCTGCGTGGGTGGGCACGGCCACAGAGCGCATGGCGGCGTGGTGAGTGGGCATGGGATGCGGCGAGCGGTCGCAGCTGGTGCATGCGAAGGTCGGCACGGCGAGTTGAGTTGCCAACGCGGCGACGGTCTCCTAGCTAGTTGCAGGGTGCGTCGCCGACGGGGACATGCTTGTCGTGCGGCCGTGCGACATTCGCGTGAATGATTGAATGAAACAAGGAACGAGTCACTAGTCACAGCGTGCGTTCAAAATGGCTAAAGTGTGGGGATGTGTTTTTGTTTGGAATCAAGACGTACGTCCGATTGGTTGCGAACAACCCCCCTAAGTATAGTGTTCTTGTTAAAAAACCCTCTAAGTATAGTATTAATTTACACTCGTTGAGAACAATATATAAGCCATTTTAATTTTGTACGATCCTGATATATACAAGAAAAGGACAATACATATATACAACAGTTCCTCCCAATTTTTTTCCCGGGTGATAGATATACGACACCATGCTATTTCGTGAGCATGGAATATAATGGTACAATTTAAGATCAACTAGTAGTATAAACTATCTATACCTTACTATCTTTTGTCTAACCATTTTTATGTTATTTGCACCACAGGAGCCTTATTCAGATTGGATGGTATAGGAAAATTATGTGTTGACTTCCCGCATCTAAGGTTAGTTTTTTTTTAATAATTATGGTGTAACACCTTTGGTGTTAAACAACTTAAATTTGGCTGTCATCATATGCATTGCAGACCATTCATAATTCGCTAATCATGATGTTTTGTCGTTGTTCTTCTGCTTGACTTATGCTTTGTTTTAGGCCACTTGATTTGGATTTAAATGATCTGTTTTTTTTATTTGGACGCTAATCAGGATTATAATGTGTGGCTGCAGTTTAGTCTGAGCAATTTGAATGGTTGACCAATTGTTTTCTCATTGTCATGCTGTGTTGTAGATATCTAACTTCATTATCATGCTTAGTGTTAGTAGGTTTTGCTTAACCGTTATTTGTATGTTGGATTTTTTTGTAACATGTTATTTTTTATTTTTTTTTGAAGTGATGACAATTATGATAGTAGGAATTATCTCATGTACCCATATTTTGTAACAGCTCGGCGTTAAGTATGCATCATGTGCACATCATTAAGCATGATCATGTCATTTCCATAGTAATTTGGCTAAAATTAATTAATTCTATGCTTGCTATAATTTAAAATGTGTGGAATAGGGTAGACTTTTGTTTGAACTCATGCTTGTGTGTGCTAATGATCCCTAGTAATGATTGAACCATGTTTAGGATGCAAAATGATGGTAGATTTATGTTAACCACTTTTGCTAATTATGCTTTGTGAATATTTTGAACAAAAATTATTTACAGAGTCCTTCACTTTGACCATTTCAAAAGTGCTTCAAGATGATCTTGCATGGCTGAGTGCTTTTTACAAAACGTCTTCTAAATTTTATAAAGAACAAACTTTGTAAAAGGGTCATTTCATAAAAATGTGTGGAACATGCTCAAAAACCTCAAAACATTTTGTAAAAGGCCAATGAGAGCAGAGGAAGCGACAACAATGCCATGACCATGATCTTCGCAAGTTTCAAGGCTTTTGACAGTATGCTCAAGACTTTCTTGCGTAGTGCTCGTCTGCGGCGTGAGGAGAAAAAGAAAGCCAAAAAGAAGAAGAACAAGTTTACAAGGGCTATCAAAAGACTCCAAGATCAGCTTGACTGCATGGTCAGGCAAATGGATGCGGCCCTCGAATTAAAACAAAGGGCACATAGAAGGGTCCACGAGCTCGAGGATGATGCAGAAATTGATGGACGTTGGGTGAACGTCATGGTTCAAGAAAGGAAGGAAGCTTGGAAGGAGAACAAAAAGCTGAAGGATGAGGTGCAACAGCTGACGGATGCCAATGCCCATTGGCGTGAGGAGTACTACGCACTACACTATGGGACGCAGCCATATGTTCCTCCTACTACGACCCTGGTGCGGCCCTCTACTTCGACAACAGCGCAGCCTTCTACACGCCCTGGAGGGACCATGAGAGAGGTTGGAGAGGGCTCACGTGCCCGCTCTAACTACTCTTATGGCTTCTTCACCGACGAGGAGACCGAGCCCATGGAGGAAGATGACTTCATCGACGAGCCATTTATGGATGATGACGAATAGCTTAGCTATAGGCTAGCATCTCCCTTCGCGTAGCTATCTATCATTTGCTTTATCATCAGCATGCATGTCAGTTGTATCATTGCAATGCCGAATAATTCGGTGGTAATATCGTCATTGCAATGCCGAATAACTCAGCCGGATGCAGAATGGTGTTGTAATAGAGCTATCCAGATGCAGGTTGGTGCCTTTGCTATATGGTGCTCATTGCAATGCCGAATAATTCGGCGGTAACATAATTCTTGTGCTCAAAATCTTAAACAAAAGCTAATGTTCTGTTTTGACATGTTTTGGGTTGGGTCATGCTATATATCTTACTTCTACTTGAAAAGAACATGGAGTAGCTTGAGCACACCGGAGAAGACCATGGCTACACCCTAAACATGCCCCGACTACCGCATACACCAAGCCCACATCTGCACGTCAGGTGAGGCCATCGCGGCGGGTATGCATTCCGCAATGCCGCCCCTGTTCCTCCCCACGATGAACCACTCGATTACTATCCGCCGAAATATTGCAAATGCAACAAGCAATGCTTAAAAATGATCTCGTGGGAGGATGGCAATGAAGGGCGGATGTACTACAGATGCAGCCAGTGGCATGAGTGGGTGAGTTGTTGTTATATCTGTTTTCAATGAATCGATAGATCTATGGTTAGATGTATCTGAACTGATGAAATTGACATGATGGTGACATTATTTGACCTATTCGTAAACTAATTTTGTAGACGACTCGGGATTGCAAATATTTTGAATGGATCGATCCTCCCTACAGTCTATCGCTGACGAACTTATTGTTAGACCTTTGCGATAAAGTTCGGACATTAAAGAGGGATGTTGCAGATGAAAAAATAAAAATCAAGAACATGCAAACTAGGTGTGAGATGTGGCTGCAGGTGAACCAGAAGAAGCTACGGGAGAAAGAGAAGCAGTTGGATGAAAAGGATGAAGCCATGCAAGTGTTGCAAGTGTCGTCTGCAAGGAAGACTTTTGGGACACACATGGGTAGCATTATCTTTGGGCCTGCAGTTGGAGTCTTGTTTGTTAAGTGCTGGAAGACTATGGACAGTTGAGACTGATTAGTAGCATTGTATAGTATGTAAAATGTAGCAAGTGTTGGCTACAAGGAAGGCTTTTGGAACACAGATCAGTGGTATTGTCTTTTTGTGTTTGTAGTTGGGCGATCTGTGTTGGGTGCTAGAAGACTATGATGGAAGACTAATTGTGTAGTTTGTAACATGTAGTTCTGCTAGGAAGAACTAATTGTCTATACTTTGTAACATGTAGTTGGGTCTATTAGTTCGAACAATGGTAATGCCCTTCAACTATGGAATCTTTAGTTCTTTGATAATAATATGAAGAATCTGCTGTGTGTCATACTATCATGTAATATTTCAGTTCAGCTTTTGGAGATGTCCCCGTACATGTCACTGTTATTGTAGTTCCATTTGGGAGCAGCTCAATTCAACTTGAAAATAGGTCCAAATTTTTGGAGCTTTTGGAATTGTCCTTGTCCTTTGGAGCAGCTCAGTTCAACTTGTCATTGAGGTTCAGATCATGTTACAATATGTCCAGATTTTTCATAAATTGGACATAGGTTTAGACTTTGGATGGATTGGACATAGGTTCAGATTGATGGAACATGGAGTTCGCAGCAGCAACAGGCACTGGAGTGCCAGACTTTATTTTTGACTGAGATAAGCATCAAGATCTATTAGGGCACTCACAATGCAATACTCTATCACAGAGTCCAGGACTATTTGTTACCTCTTATTTATGGTATTTTGCTAATGTGGTAGTGTATTTATTGAAGAAAGAGGGAGAAAAAACAATACTTCAAGTCTTATTTAGACTCAAGTCCACAGTGTTCGAGGTAATAAATAGGTTTAGACTCTATCATAGAGTCTGTATTGTGAATGCCCTTATGTACAGACTTGTCCAGTCCATCTTAGTACAGGCTTTGTTTTTGTCAAAAAAAAAATGGAACTCAATGCTATCATGTGAGATCCATACCTATCTCATTCAAAACAAAACAACAATGCAAATTCATGATTGCTAAAATTGATAAACAATTTGACATGGTATTATCACATAATCCATATTCAGATAGCTTCACATCATAGTACCATATCCATATATAAAAAGAGGCTATAACAGTACTTGTGTAAATATATGCCATTTTGGCTATCTGGACTTAGAAATTCAACACATGTACCATATACATGTCATTTCGGCCATTTGGACTTGAAATACAACACACGTAGCCATTTTGGCCATCACAAGTTAAGATAAAAAATAAATAAAGACCAAATCTGTAATTTCATTGACACAGCCAAGTTGAAATGACATTTTGTCCATTACATGGTTCACTAGTAGTTTAATTGAACTAGGAAAATATTAAAATCACTAGTACATACACTACTCATCATCGCTATCTACCTCAACAGGTACAACTTCTTCACTCCAGTACTCCATTGCTATGTCATCCTCTACTTCATCAGACTCTTCAGCTTCACTATTAGCATTAATTTGATTTTTCTCATTAAGAAGAGCAACCTCAGCAGCATGAACAACAAGGACAGCCTCATCATCTCCGTTTAAAGGCCTATGATCAGGTAAAATGCCAGATATTTCTGGTCTCCTGCCAATGTCCATGTCCACAACACATGTCTGCTCCTGATATGGCGCAGCATGCAGGCACCATCTATTTGATACAAATTGTGCAAATGACGATGCTTAAACATTTGGACAACCCGCCAATTCTTTCCATGCTTAATATCTGGCAAATAGAATACTTGTGTCGCTTGAGTTGCCAAAGTAAAACAATCCTTCTTACACCACAAGTTGCTAATATTGATACTCCTGTAGAACCCATCATCCTTTAACGAGGTTGACATCACAGAACGACTTAAATAAATGCAAGAGCATAAATTTGTCTACTTCCAAGTTGCCAACATACATACACGGGACTTTCAGTAGTTCAGGTACCACCGCACACACACACATGAATCTGACTTACAACATAGTTCTTAAACGATACAAGTCCAGCATGCAACTAACGATAAAGCATCAAAAGATAGATAACTGCGCGACATGAGGCGACTAGACTAGAGCTAATCTACTCGTCATTCTGTGGAGGCGCGTAGAACTTAGGCTCATCAACAAAGGCATCCTCGTCGGTGTAGAAGTCGTAAGAGGAGTTATCGTGGTTGCTGGAGATTTCATCTTCAGCGGCCTCTGCTGCATTGAACGGAGTGGCGAAAAGGTTCAGGAACATAGGGGTCCACTCCATAGTGACGTGCATAAAAGGCCTCACCGATGGTGTCGTTGGCAAGCTCCACTTGACGAACACGATCTTCCATTCGACGCTTCTCGTTCCAGTCTTCATCCCTCTGACCGACCAACATCTTGATAAGTCATAATGTTCATCTGTATGTGAAAAGGATGGCCGCCATGGGTGCGCGCGGCCACATGCGCACAAGTAATCTGTAAAAGGAAACTTGTTTTACTCATACAAATGGTTTGCAATGCATATGATGACATGGCCAGTTTTAAGTTGCTTAACACTAAAGGTGTTACACCGTAACTATTAAAAAATAACTAACCTTAGATGCGGGAAGGCAACACAATTTTTCCTATACCATCCAATCCAAATAAGGCTTCTATGGTATAAAAGCCATAAAAATGGTTAGATAAAAGACAGTAAGATATAGATAGTTTATACTACTAATTGATCTTAAATTGTACCATTATATTCCATGTTACTATTAGTATGTGCGACAACTATTTATGCCAAAAACACAACATAATAGCATGCATGGTGTCAGATTTATTTTCTCTTAGTAATTGGTAAACAGCTGGCAAAATAGCATGGTGTGAACTGCTGTATGTATTGTCCTTTTCATGTATATATCAGGGATCGTACAAAATTAAAATGGCTTCTGTGTCGTGTGCCAAAGAAAGAAGCAAAATGGCGGAACGAACAGCATACCGCATTGCGGAGTGGCCGTGGCCGTTCGTCGATCCTCCGGAGGCTTCTTCTTCTTTCTTGTCTTGCTCATATCTCAAATTTCTTCGGCTTGCTCTAACCCTTGATGAGTCATCTTTTAGCAGTTGTATCAGCATATAGGTGCATTAGTCTTTTGATTCAGTTTTGTAATAGCGTAGATTGACGGGCAAGATGGAGGCTGCACGCCTTGCACCGTGACCGCTCGTTGGCCCAACCTCCAGCCATGGTGCGCATGCCGTGCATGTCACACGGGCGTCCGCAAATGACGGCGCACCGTGTAGCTGCGCGTCGTGCGGGGGAAGCAGATCGGGGCGGTTAAAGACCAACAATGCATCGAAAAGAAGCTGTGCCAGTTGCAGTGGAAAACATTTTGTCTCGTGTGTGTTATCGCTCTCTTCCTCTCGTGCGCTCGCAGTTAAGGTTCTAGACACCGCGGTCACCAGCTGCCGGTGTCGCGTCGTTGCCAGAGCTCCTCGTCGGAGTTCTGGTTCCAACATGGTTTTTGTTTTTAGGAAAAAAAATTCCTATATGGGTTTCGGTGTTTGATCATGAAAACAAAAAAAAGAGAATAGTATCCACTCTACATTATGTTTGTACTCTCTCCGTCCCAAAAAGAACGACGCTATGGGATGCGTGCCAGTGAAAATTTCTCAACTTTGACTAGATTTGTAGTAAATATGTGCAACATTTATATCTTCAAATAAATTTTGTTAAAAACCTAGAATTTAAGATCTTTCTAATGATACTAATTACTTAGCATAAATATTTATATACTTTAATATATAATGGCCAGCATTTTGAAAACATAAATTTCTTGAAAAGCCAGAATGACATTTATTTTGGGAATGAGGGAGTATGTGACAACGATATGAGTTAGATTCTCTAGTTTACCCATTTTCATTCCACCCTCGTCCCCTCATGACCTCACTATATTTCGTCGCTTCTTAGCCCCACTATATGGTAATGCCTCTCTCCGATAGACCATTAGCACCAGCAATATTCTCGATTTATCATCTCTCTATTCTCTTACTGCATAGTTTATATGTTCTTTAATCCAATGCTCTATTGTTGATTGTCACCTTTTTTATGATTGTTTGGTGTATAAAATAATTACTGTTTATTATTGTTCTGAGAAGAAAAATTTTGTAAGAGCCCACTGATATTCTCTATACTGCAATATCTTTCATACAGAGATGGAGTAGTTTGCTTAAGGAAAAGGACAAAGGAGCTGTGTTGCAGACGAAGAACCAAGTTTTGGAATGGGTGAAAAGCTTTCGAGCTTTGTTTGATTCGCACTCTTCTGTGGCTGAGATAATAATTGTTGCAACTTTGCTTTGAGTTAAATGCCAATGGAGATGCTGCCATGGCTATGCCTTGAAATAAACGATCAGTATATGCCTTCATCCATCAAGCTATCATCACCTTTAATTTGCTAAAACCAATGGCTTGTCCAATATTCATGCATACTCCCTCCGTCTCGCTTCCCGAGAAAATCACGTTTTTAAAATACCGGCAATT
>DXKC01006662.1:0-10672 GCA_031170775.1 Cymbopogon citratus
TTTTCAATAGTTTGCCAATTTGATCTGTCAAATTTAAAGCAAACTTTTTTTTTATTATAGATCCTGAACTTTCGACAATACAACTAAGAATGGCTCCAATTGATGACAGATTTGCAAACTAGTAACAACATATGTCCAATGGCAAAGAGAGAACCAGTAATCTCATCTTAGCTAGCGAGATGAGAATAGATAGTCTAGCACAAAAATCGATGGCACCCCTCTCACAACTCTTGTGGTCCTGGCTATGATGGCGTAATATTTTAAGTTTTTCTTTCATCTCTCTCCGACACATCAGCTACCTATTTGAAAAGGTTGTTGGAGACGCCCTAAGGCCATATACGTAAGGTATTCTACATCAGGATCCAGAAATAGAAATAAAAATCGCGTAAATATCTTTTTCTTTCTAATCTACACGCGACGGCGCCGACGGGCTTGGCGCATACGACGGCCTCGGCGCGGCGCTCCTCGTCACACGTTGGCCGGACGAGCGGAAATTTCAGCTCGTGGAGATATTTTAAGGCCATCGCAGGGAAAGACGCTACGGAAATTTCAGGGCGCGGGAAAGATATCGGAGATGCGCGGGAGGCGATGGGTCGTATCCGCGTGATGACAAGGTGATTTAACAAACTGTTGGAGAATGATTTTTTTTCAAATTTTGAAGGACGGCGAGTAAATTGTTGGAGATGCTCTTAAGAATTGAGCAAATTGGCTCTGGAATTTGGGAGCATTTTTAAGTGGAAGATGCAACCGGTAGTCGGCGTTCGCCAACCATTTCAAAATTCGAATTCTCCCCCCAATTGCCGTGCTGGAATTCCTTCTCCAGTCTCCACTACCGCCATCCTCACACCCTTCTCGCCCAAAATCACCACTCAATTCGATCGGAAGCTGCCGAATCCGAAACTCCATGAAGATCTCCGAGCTCTCCCCGGAGTACCGGATCTCCCAGCTCTCCCCCGAGTACCGGACGTCGGCGCCGCACGCCGCCCTCCTCACCGACCTCAACAGGATCGTCGCCGACTTCGAGGCGCTCGACGCCTCCGATTCCTCTTCGACGGAGAAGCTCGCGGCCGATCTCCGCCGTCTCCTCACCAACCTCGCGTCCGCCGCTTCCTTCTCCTCCTCCTCCTCCTCGGGTTTCAACGGGGCGTTCAGGCTCAAGGTATGGAACCTCGCCTTCCGCCTTTGGAACGCGTGCGTCGACCGCGCCAACCGCAACTTCCCTGCGAGGAGCCCCGAGGCCGCGGTCGCGGAGACGGAGATTCGGCAGGCGGCGCCGGAGCTCCTCCTCGTTGCCGGCCTCCCGGAAGGCGTCCCCAACGCCACTGCGAAGACGGCGTCCTTTTTCCACCGCACCGGCCAGGTCTGGCTTGACCTCGGCCGCGACGACCTCGCTTCCGCCTGCTTCGAGAAGGCCACGCCGCTGGTCCGCGCCGCTGACACGGAGGAGGATCGGGACATCCTGCTGGACCTCAACCTCGCGCGCGCGCGCGCGGCGTCGAGTCAGGGCAAGCACGCCCTCGCCGTCGCGCTGCTAAGCCGGTCCAAGCCCCTCGCCGTGGCGTCTTCTGAGGGGGTCAAAGCCCTCGCCGAGGCGTACCTCCTCCTCGGCAAGGCTGCTTTGGCCACGAAATCCCCGGATCCCGCCATCGACGCGTCGAGCCTTCTAACCGAAGCGCTTGATCTCTGCGAGAAGGCCGCGGCCTCCCCCTGCCGCGCCACTCCGACGACCCCGAGATCCACTCCTGCGACCCCAAATCTCCAAGTGATTAAGGATCAGTGCCTCCGCTTCCTCGCCGCCGAGCGTCTCGAAGCCAACGACTACGAGGGCACCCTGCACTGTACCAGGGTCTCAAGAGCCTCACCAGGGCTGGGGAAGGAGCACTCCAGCATTGCGTTCATGGCACTGCGTGCGTGTCTCAGCAGCGGGAAATTGGTGGACGCCGAGAGGGAGCTCGGTAGGCTTATGGCCAACGAGGAAGCGCCTGAATTCTTGTGCGTGTCGGCAGCCGAGCTGTACCTAGCCAGTGCGGGGCTGGATGCTGCACTTAAGGTGCTTGTGGCACTTGCCGCACGGTGCCGCGCCAGTGCTGCCTCTGCTGCAGTGAGGGTGTTGAAAACGGTGGTTCAGGGTGCAGGCGGCGGGGCTGGGCGTGCAAGAGCAATTGCTGAGCTCGTGTCAGATGAGAGGGTGGTTGCGCTGTTCAATGGCCCTGCTAACACCCATGAGCGTGGCACAATGCATGCACTGCTATGGACATGGTTTGTATTCTCTTGCACTACTGAACTCATATACAGTACTCCTACTTCATAAGAAAATGCGTGCACCTACTGAAGCTGGCATTTGTAATTTTGGACAGTGGCTCTGAGCATTTCCAGGCAAAGAACTATGAGATTGCTGCGGATTTGGTTGAGAGGTCGATGCTTTATGTTGCCCGTGACGAGGAAAGCAGATCCCGCCGTGCAAACTGCTTCCGAGTACTTTGCCTTTGCCATATGGCACTTCATCGTCTTGATCGAGCCCAAGAGTTCATAATTGAGGCTGAAAAGGTATTGATCTTTCTCCCCGTTGCCTTGTTAGATGATATTGTGTGATGCTTCCTTATGCTTGACTCAATTCATATCTGTAGGTTGAACCCAACATCCACTGTGCCTTTCTGAAGGTAATGCTCTGTACATGCTGTCAGTTTTACAGGGGCCCATTTTAGTTTTAGCACTTTTTTACTAATACATATGCATTTTCTAGTTGAAGATCCTTCTGCACAAGAAGGATGATGATGAGGCTATCAAGCTGATGAAGACCATGGTGGGCTATGTTGACTTCAACCCTCACTTCCTGGTGCTCTCGATTCATGAAGCTATCGGCTGCAAGTCTTTCCGTGTGGCAGTTGCTTCGCTAACCTTCCTTCTAGGCCTCTACTCTGCTGGAAAGCCAATGCCAATGAGCGAGGCCACTGTCTTCCGCAACCTGATAGCCCTCCTCCTTCGTGAGCCAGGATCTGAGGCTGAGATTCTGAAGTACTCAAGACGTGCCAAGCTACGGATGGATGAGCTTGGTGTGGAAACTTTTTTGGGAAAGGGGACTGTAGGGCTGCGTGAACTGAATTGGTTTGCTCTCACTTCATGGAATATGGCTTTAAAGGTGGTAAAAGAGGAGAAGTATGATTATTCCTCTGAATTCTGTGAGCTTGCAGCTGAATTTTTCAGCTTAGGTAATGGGGAAGATGATGCTAACCTTCTCTTGATTTGCAAATCATTGATCATGAGTGTCAGTTGCATGCTCCAGGCTGAAGAACTAAACAAATCTCCATTGTCAGACTCTGACCTTAAAAAGGGTATTGAGATGCTCAGAAGGGCTGGCAAGGTAAAATTGGAGCTTGCCAATTAATCAAGAGTTGCTGATACCAGTGTGTTTGGATTTGTTTTTCTTGGACATTCTTTTGATTCATTTGTACTGATTTGCAGCTATTACCCTTGACGCCTTCGGCTCCAGTGACCTCTGATCAATTGGAGAACATCCTTCCCTTTCTTCATACATTCAACTTCTACCAGCTTCTAAATAGACTGGACACTAGCGCACACCCTCAGCAGCTCCAATTGGTCAAGAGCTTTGCAGCATCTAAAGCATGTACAGCAGATCATCTTCTCATACTTGGAGACATGGCTTCTGAAGGCACCCAACCAAACCTCCAGGTTGCTGAGTTTCTCCTGAAGGCCAGCATCAGTACTGCCCTTGCCTCTCACTCGCCAAACTATGGGGTAATCAGTGCTGCCCTCAGAAAGCTAGTATGCCTTTCTGGTCTCCAGGATTTCAGTGGTAGCATGAGTGATGCAGCCTATGATGTATTTCAACAAGCTTACCAGATTGTGGTTGGACTTAGAGATGGTGAATATCCATTTGAGGAAGGGAGGTGGCTGTCAATAACTGCATGGAACAAGTCATATTTGCCTGGGAGGCTTGGACAACATTCTGTTGCTAAAAAGTGGATGAAGATGGGTCTAGATCTTGCTCGGCATTTTGACAGAATGAAGCTGTATATACCAGGGATGGAGGAATGCTTTGAGAAATTTCAGAAATTATCTGGTAAAGAACCTGATGAATGTAGCCAGCAAGATGGGGAACCAAGTACTAGCATGTCTGGTACTGGTAGTATGTCTCAACCTGTCCTAGTTTAGAAATTTGTGAATGGTGGAATTTCATGGCTGGAGATAAATAGAACATTTGTTTGAACTATAAATACCGATATTCTTCATATGACTGATGCGCACTCAAATGCACTTCCATTTTATGATGAAAATTTTCATGATATGTAGATAAGCATGTGGTTATTTTGTTGGCAGTATACATGTCCTCAAATTTAATTATGCTCATGTGCAAGGAAAAGTTATTTTTTGTCTTATATTGGGCGACTTTTCTATAAGTATGCTGATCTTTGTGTTGGCAGTGAGAGCGTCCCTCAATTTTAGTATTGATCATGTGCAACACATATGTTGATTATTTGCGTTAAAAGTTTATTTTGACTGGAAACTGGTTTTCTGAGGTGACTTTTTTGGGGTCAAGACAATTAATTGGTTAACCCCGTAGGAAGCTGCCACAGTTCATTACCATACCATATAGATTTCATAGGCATCAAAATTATTGCGGGAGGAAATTGGATTGGAGAGGAGCAAAAAAAGGACATGAAACATTCTACACAACCCTAAACCAACTATCTGACGTACACTCTACTGAATGTATAACAGGGGTAAGAGCGAATCCTTTTCTGACAAGGAATTCTGGCAGGTTTTCCTCTGTGAATACCCCCTTCCATTTACTTATTGACATTTATTGCCTTACACAGGGGCCAGGTTCTGATGGTGATGCACGACCATAACCTGCTAATGGTGCAGCAGCTACTCCTCTCTGGTTGAGCAAACACCTGAAGCGCGCCAATCTTGATGTGACAAATCTTGTGTCATTTGCAAGCTTCTCAATTGGAGTCCACAGTCTCTCTTCAAGGATATGCAATGTAAGAGGATTGGCGAGTCAAAAATCGTTCATACAACTGGTTAAAAAAAATTATTCATACAGATGGCAGTGCAACCATGCATTCCTTGGCATAGCAGATGAGTATTTGCGAGTGGCATAGCAATTTCATACTACCATAGATTACAAGGTTGGTTGCAAACTCTGCTTCTGTTAGTGTGGATCATGCTATATAGAATCTACTGAAATTATGAAAGCAGTCATCTATCATTGTTCAGCAACATGGTAAATTGTGTGTGCCTGAATGTATTTTATGCAGTATGCTCTTCTTTCTAATAAAACAATGTCATATCTGAGCAGTGAGCATGCATGTTTAACCTTTTATGCTAGGAATTTTGATGATATATCTTACTATACCATATGACAACATGTATATTGGAGATGTATATACTGGGTGAAATTTTATTATTCAAAGCATGTCATATTTAACTGATTGGAGTACTGTGTCACACTATATTTATGTCCCCTAAATAATATAGGTGATTATAGCTTGCAATTAAGACTCTGGTTTGGATAATGTTTTATCCATTAAATTTGAAAATTGAAATACATCAGGCATTATTCAGAACAGTCAACCTTTTTCAGTCAGTTACCTGCAGCTGCTGCAGCACGTGGCCAAATTGTTTGCTGAATATCTGAGGCATCAATTTCCTCACCCCACATGCAAACCTCACCACCAATGACCAATTGCTGCTGCTTTGTATCATTGATACCTTTTAGGGGCTCATTCATGTAAAATCCTTCCCATGAGGCGTCCAAGTGATCCAGGTACCACTTATCCTGGTTGCTTACTATACACCTATGCCCCGCAGCAACCACTTTGGGAGCTACATCTTCTCCAAGCCTATTAATTTATGGGCAAAACTGCTAACTGTTAACTATTGGTAGCAGAAAGAAGAACCAGGATGAACTTAGGAATACAAATTGCATGAAAAATGTTAACTGAATCTAAAATCCTTTAATTAATTAATTCATTCATTCATTCATTTATTTATTCTTAATACAAAGCTGGTTCCTCCTAGTCTGGTCTTGGTTTTCATTTTATTTAAACCCTTTATTTCAATGAATATGTATAACCCTGAAATGTTATGCCCCTTCGTGTTCTGTGCAGCTGTAAACTAAAGGGAGAGCATCGCGTGAAATTGGGAATCATTGTGCTATCGATGCAAGTAACACCTTCCCCATGTTATAAATTAAGCATAAAGTGAGTAAATACCAGTTATGCACCACGGTTTTAGGGTCCAATTTGTCTCCAAAGCTGTTAAATGTCTCTTCCCTGTAAGCATGAAATGTTATGTGTTAAATTTTTAATGCCTAGTAACTTACTGGAACCTGGAAAAATTGTCGAATAGGGGGTACCAGTTTATGACATCGTAGCCATGTGATATCGCTATCTTTTGAGATCTTAATACAAAATCTCTGTATGCGTCTGATGCGTTCATATGGTTATTATTCAACCTATAAAAGGATTCTCTTGAATTAATTGACTGGTACAAGAAATGACCAATTTATGTTCTACTTATGCATATAGTCATAAAAAACATCAGGTTAGTTGTGAAATTGTAAGTTCACTTAGTGCATAGAAATATACCATCCTTCAATATGGGGTGTTTTGGTCCAGCAGCCTGAAATTCAGAGAAAAGAATGAATGTGTGATCCATAGATCTATTGTTTGGTCACTGCGCTATATCAGTTGTAAATGCAATTGTTCTTCTTACTTGTATTGACTTCATCACCGCCTAAGTGGACAAATTTGAACTTAAAAATCTTGCTAAAATCTGAAAGACAACATAAATTGTGAACTCTGTTAGACTGCTGTGTAGGATACTAGGATATTTACTTTTTTCCAATAGTGAATTATTGATTCAATGCAGATAATTTCTCCATTATAGGAGTTCCAGATTTATAATAGCTTGATCTTTCATGCCATTACCACAGACCAGGGATCATTTGAAATAACTAGCTTAGGAGCGACTTCAGTTTTGTCAACAAAATCGTACGATGTACAACCTGAAAGAATGCCATCGATGACTTCAAATGTAAAGTTTTTACTGACATCAAGTGGTTCTCTGCAGCTTTCTGATGGCAATAGTGATGGGTAGCCGACACCCCTGAAAGGTATAATTTTCACAGTTTCAGCCTTGCATTTTGTCATATTAGTCAAATTGCACTTGTAAAATCTTGCAGATTATTTTTAATGACTTCAATTAGAAACAGTTTTGCCCTTCAAATGATTTCATGTAATTTTGAAGCACATTGGACATCTGAACATAATGAAATTTCTTACCATGAGCGGGCATGGCCAGGAACATCAATCTCAGCCAACACATTAACACCTCGTCTTTCAGCATACCTGCAAAGTGCAATTTGACCAATATACTCACTCTCACTGAAGTTTTTTTTTAGTACATTCCATCGTTTTGAAGGCAATTACCTCCAAATTTTCAATGCTTGTATAAAGTTTTGTGATACTGATAATGAAAATAGAACGCACCGTACAATGTCAATAGCATCAGACATAGTATATCTCTCCGAATAAGAGTATGAACCGTTCCACAATTTGGGGTATGAAGGTATTTCAATAGGAAATGACTGCTCGTCCACAATATGCCAATGGAGAACATTCTGTGTGACGAAAGAAATAAAACAAGCAACAAATAAGAAACCATTTAGTGAGCATAGACAGTTAAAATAAAAATTCAAACTTCTTTATAACTTATGGGTCAAGCAATTAAAATTTAATGCAAATTCAAGATATCAAACTTACTAATTTGCTGTAAGCCATTGCATCAATCACTCCTTTGATTATCTTAACCGGGAGGTAGTGTCTCGCGGTATCTGCAAGTATAAGCTTAAATTAATGGTGTTGTGATCACTCACTGGACGTCCACATTGTTGACATTTGATATGTGTAAAAGGTGGAAATGCTGGTTCTAACCAATAAGCAATCCCCGGTAAGGAAATCTGGGTTTGTCGGTAATTATCCAAGGAGCAGAGTTGAGTTCAATGAGCCGTGATGTAAAATCAAAGTAACATAACTGACCAAACGTCTGCATTGATTAGAAAAATAGTGTTGACCGCATGATTGTGAGGCACCTTTCTTACACTTGTTGCATGTAATTCTATGAACCACATGAAGTACTTACCTGCAAGGCTTGAAGTGCTCCAAAAACTGTTTGAGCCTACAAAATATTGTAAGGTGTCATCAATTTGTACCTATTGAAGTGACTTGCATTGTGTATATAAATGCTAAGTGCGATTCTGCATTTGTTTCACTTTCTCTTGACCCTTGCAACCTACAGGTTATCCGAATCCCCATGTCATAACATGTAGAACATAGATATGTTGTGGAGTTTACTATTTCATAGCGGAGTTGACATTACATGATACTTATTTACAGACATAACTTGTGTTTTTCTTGTAAGCGTCCATCTGGTGTAGTATTATGTTAATTTGTATTTCAGAGATTTAATAGGGAAAGGTCTATTTAGGAGGGTTTAAGATGACATTATGCATGCTACAAAATATTCTGAAGGCTTAATGGTGCAAGGAAGTTCTGAATTCATCTTCAAGGAGGGAATAGCAGTAAGCTTCTAATGTATTTTTAGACAATGCAACTGTACATTGAACTTTTTACTAACCTGGATCTGTGCATACAGTGGATCTCCTGTTGTGGGAACAGTTAAGTTATATGACTCATCTGCCCCAAAGCTGAGCTGCAGAAGATGAAGAGTGCAAAGTATCAACATTTTTTTCAAAGTAAATGTATCAGCATAAGCAGATGTTGCAATCTGTAGATGAACTAATAAATATATCAGGTCAAGCGAGCAGATTACCTCATCATCAGATGTATGGACAACTATATTAACACAAGTGAGAACCAAAGAACTTGGGTTTATTCCATCAATGACATGGTTCAGTGTGATCAAATCAACCATCCTCTGGAAGGCGTCCTTCAAGATTGATTTCTCATCAGAATATGTGCTTCCCACCATTGACATTGTGATATCTTTCTTGATGTAGAGCTTCTGTGTTCCATGGGACACCGACTGCGGCATTGGCCACAAGTCGATGTTGTCAGCAGCGATGCAGGATCCAATCGCGAGAAATGCAAGAAGCAGCCTCAGAGCTGGTGCCATCTTTGCAGAATGGTTCGTATCCTTCTCTACAGAAACTGCAAATAGTAGGGTAAGAAAAGAATCAATGAGTTGTGAGTTTTGACAGGCATCCCGCAACTACTACAGGTGACACAATCTTTTCTTGGCGAGCTCGAAGGCCCAGCCTCACCTCAGAGAAAAAGAAATGATGGGAAAAGAGAAGTTGCAATGAAGAACGCAGCAATCTGCAAGCGTGAGATGAGTACCTTTTTCTCTCTCTCTCTTCCAACACCTGTTTGGAAGAGAACCAATCGAAAGATTATTTGATTCCTATCTTAGGACAAAGACGAGCGACGAGGAGGTATATGAGGAGGAGCAGCAGCATGGCATTGCAAACCGGGGTCAAAGAGTGGTTAGATGGAGGGAAGAAAAGGCATGCACAGGCCCTGGTCTGGTGCACTTCGGTGACCCAAATCAGGTACGGATGGGCAGTCAGCTCAGCTCACTGATGATGCTAATTTGGTAGCACTGGACCAGTGTTTTCACTATGATCTGCATACATTTTTTTTATAAATATTGTACGTGCAGAAACGGGCACGTTGGCTAGTTTGGTTATTGCCGAGTGCCGACGCCTGGGTGGTGATGGATGCCTGGACAGCATCTTGCCTGGCAGACATCAAAACAAGGAGGCCGGTTCTGCCTTTACGAGTTTTTTTTTTTTTAAATATGAACCAGAGGTACCGAGGGATAGTTTAGTGATTATAAATTCCTTGATACTTGCAGACTGGTTGTGGGCGAGATGGCGGGATCAGGGAGGTGACGGGGGTTGTGGCTAGGAAAAAAAAGCGTGACAAGGATCTGGTTGGTAGGTTGATCACAAGCTGTTGCCCGTTCTCACTGTCCACCGAAGCGTCACGTTGCTGCACTCATAGTTTGTTGGCCTTCCCCTGCTACTGGTTAATCTTCTTTTTCGAAAGCGTTGGTTAATTTTAATACTCCTATAATAATTGCACATGCAGGCAAAACGTCATTAATTTCTGTCTAATAGTTTAAAAACAAATAGTAGCTAGCAAGAACAAAGGTAAGAAACTGAGGTAAGTATCTGGTTATTTCCCTCGGGTGGTGCTGGCTTGGTGCATGACTTTGCAATAAGCAGGGTCGAGAAGTCACATCCGAGCAAAACCTCTTTCTTAACGAAACAGCTAGCAGGATTGAAGCTAGCTCCTCCATAGTGGGATTCTTGAGGAGTTGATACACGCAATTTACGTGCTGCTAGTTTATGAAACATGAAAAGGGTGCGGTTTTTTTTTTTTGATCCGAACATGAAAAGGGTGCGTAAGAAATGGTTGTGAGTGATCTGCTGTCCGTGTGGTCTTGGATTTTTTTTTTGAGCATCGTGGTCTTGGACAAATGGAGAAGAAAGTTTTTCGATCACTTACTTCGCTCGTCCTTTTTTGATCGGTTTTTTTAATTCAATTTTTTTAATGCAAATAGATTCAATCTAATAATTTCTTTTAGATTAAATCTTAGGTCTCGTTTGACCTGTGAAAGA
>DXKC01006667.1:0-21064 GCA_031170775.1 Cymbopogon citratus
AAGAAGAGCATGAATATAGCTTAGAGCCTTGTACGTGAGTGCCATTAAAAAAGTTCGTAATCCCGCATATGGCCCTCAAAAGTTCATTCTCTCACAGGTGCCACCAGTCCAAAATTTTTCTTCCTTCCACGCCTTTCCGTCTCCAGTCTATTAGTTTTGCGCCGTTTCGGGGTACTGACATGTGGGGTCGGCCATGGCAAATGACCCAGTTGCCTATGGGCGTAGACATAAGAGGTGGAGACCGCGTGGACTTGGATTGACCGCCCCCACTCTCCCTAGTCCCCATCTCGCTCGATTCCTCTCCCCATCCTCCAAACCCTAGCGGCGACTGGACAGGCAGCAGGCGGCGACAGGATAGGCGGCAGGGGGCTGCTGCGACGGGCTGTGGAGAAGTCGATCCCTCGTTCTTGAGCCGCGGCATGGGGTAGTGGAGCAAGGAATGGTGCATTGAGGCGAACATGGCGGCGGACGAGTGTGCTTCCTCGTTTCCAGAAGGGTGAGTACCAGTTTCCTCCCTTGGTTTCTTGTTCATGGTGAATGGGGACAGCTAGGTCTAGTGTGTTTGCTATGTTTTGCCACGATTCAGTACTCTTTGTGATTGAGCCTTGTTGTTCATCTGTAGGATGGATGCAAATAGTAGATACAACCTAGAAATTCGGATTGTTGCTGAAAATACTCGTGGCAAGTGGTATCTTGTGATCGAAGTTGTGGATTCTGTTGTTAAGAATTACTCAAATTTGGTTGAAGGCATTGTGGACAAGTATCCTAGGCGCTAGGGGGATGTTTACAGTTTGTTTTACTGGTGCCAAGAATCCAAGATGAAAATTCCCATGACCAATGACCACCAATTACTAGAATGTTTGCCAAAAATAAAGCCACCAAGTGTTGTTACATGACTTTAGCCTACCATAAACCCAATGTACCCCCTCCTCCTATTTATTCTTGGGATACCACTGCTGAGCCATCTGTTGAACCCCTTTCACTCCTTCCAAGAATTTTCCTAGCTCTGTGTTGGTTTTAATTAAGTGCAACTAAAATATGAAGATTTTCGCAAGCGCACAGAAAATACCATTGTAGCATTTTAACCGGAAGTATTCCAGATATCGTTATTTATATTTTATCACTAGGAAGCAAGGGTTAAAGAATCTGATAATTCACCATCATGTATCTACTAACTTAGTAAACCATCTAGACTATAGCAAGGGTAAAGGATACATGAGATGATATGAATTATGCAATATGACATACCTAGGATATATCATTAAATATATGAAACTAGTTAACTCGAAAGGTCAATGGTGAGGTGGATTCCTATGATATTCTTATCACATGGTCAAAGTATACCCAACTATGTCAAGACTTACCATACTCTTGTGTACTTTTGGGATGCCACTAGACAGGAGAAATACCACAAAGGATACTTCTACTGACGTGACTATAGTCCTACAATTTAAGAACCTGCTCCACAGATATGGACAGGGCTGTCACCTCCCGTAACTACCATAAACTAGGGAACATGGTGTATTCATAGGCAGAGCATCGTGTAAGCACCACTCTTACATGAAACTCGGCTACTTAGCCCAACTAGTAAAGTCTAGACTAAGCGCTCTATAAACTAGCACACAAATGTAATGATAAACTCAACTAGAAAGATATAAAAGTAAGCATAGCATATAAATAAGAGTAAGTATAAGTCTTATAGAATGTTGTAGTGACGGTACAAGGCTTTACCAAGCCTCCATGAGTAGATTTGGAACCTTGACTCAACCCTCTCTCCCGAGCTACAAATCTACTACATTGGAGAAGCTAGATCTAATCCCACGGAGAAGTCCTCCTTTCAAGGGAGACCTCTCACCTGATCCTAACCAAAAGATAATGAATTAGGGTTTTAGGGGATGCCTCCTCCAGGGGCTAGGGGCCCTATTTATATAGCCTCCTAGGATGAACCGTAGCCCTTGGATCAAACCGACTTAAATGGACCGCTTTTATTGCATCTGAAAGGTAGTGGGAGCATGATCCGCGAGACTCAGCCTGATTGGCTACCAGGCCAGGGCGGGCGCCCTAGATTCCAGGGCAGGCGCCCTGCCACCGTGGCGGCTTGGCCTCCGCTTCGGTCCGGAGTCTTCTAGAGTCTTTCACATTACAGAAAATTGGTAGTAGCGTCGTTTCTCTTTATGTAAATCTGACATATGGGCCATCCTTGGTTATTATCTGATATCTCCCTGCAGAAACAGACATTCACCAAAATTTGTGGAAATTGTTAGTTATAAACCCCTAAGTCTATGGTGATGACCATTTTAGCACTTATTGATTCTTTGTTGACATATAAGTTGATGGTTAAGGACCGTCAACAAACTCCCCTAAGCTTACCTTTTGCTCATCCCTGAACAAATAGCTACGTCTCAGATGGATCAGGAGTTGCTATAATACTATAATGCTTTACTAGTACACATGTATTTAAACGAGAACTCTACCTCCGGTTAGAATAATTTATTATGATGAGAACTTACTCATATTACCTTCCACCATGGGGCTTGTAATCGTCACTTGGGTCTCAAGCAGTTGAAAGATAGAACAGTCAAGTCAAGCGCCATGTCTCTAATTCTTTGATCAACTATTATTCTGGAATTTTTAAAGGTTTTTAACAAAACTCAGAAATTCCTGTGTATGACTCTTTCCAATCTCTCATTTGTGGTATTTCTGGATCCATACCAAGGCATTGAAGGTGTATGCCTTCTCTCTTCTCTCAAGATATGTGGTATTTTTTGGCATTAGGTATGATAAATGCCCCCTCTCTCACACCCTACTTCTAATAGGCTTATGTGAATCTTTATAGATGGGGAGACAGCTAACATACTTGCTAACATTTATTACATAGTCAAACTGTGGATCTAGAGGAACAAGTTATAAAGTCAAATCAAGAAGTGCATGTGTGTGGTAAGTATGGTTTAAATATAGTATAGGAGGGGTAGATAGAGAGAAAGGGTAAAGAATGGTAATGGTAAATACTTGAGTATAGCTCCTTTGAAAAGATTGCATACCTTCCTTGAAACTTTTGAAGACTTTAGGAGAACTTGGACGGCTCTTCTGATCTTTCTTATACGGGACATTTGTCCTCTTTCTTTTTCTTTTCTCTCTTTTTTCTTTCTTCTTTTCTTTTCTTTTCTTCTCCCTTTTTTTTAATGAGCACCCAAGCCTCATATTGCGAACATTATCTAGAGGTAGCTTTAGCGATAATTGGAGCTTTATTGGTTAGCAGGGGTGAATGATGGGTATAGGAATATTTTTGAGGAGTTTACTCCTAGATAGGAATAGAACTATTTTCTTGGTGGATCTGAATGGGATGTATGTGTGGATGGTTATGAATGCGTACTTCCAGAGTAGAAGCAGTGTAAATATGTGGAGTGTACGTGAATCTTGATTTTAACCGCATGACAAGTTCCTAAGGGTCTACACAGCTTGACCACACTCAATACTCTCAAGCAGTAAATATGAATGTAAGGCTTCCTAATCTAGCAAGCATGAATGTATGGCTGTAGTAGGAATTAAGACTCTTGTCATACAGGAACTCATCATATAGCAATTTTAATTTTTAAAGATAAATGCTTCAGAACTTCGTATCTCTAGGAGTAAGATAAACAACAGCTCAAAACCTTCCCATACCATATCACTCAACTACCTGACTTAGATCAAATATTTGCTATCCATAAGTTCAGGTTTAGAGCGAATCTCAAATCAGAATAATTATGTCTAACAACTTGAGGTGATTCCAATTTAAAAACTAGGTACTTGATAGGAATTATAACAGAGCAACTATTCATCATCTTCACATGAGAGCTTTCTATTTTTAGGGGTTGGATCTAGACAAGGTTAATCTTGGTATCCTCTCCTTTATTTATAAACTTAAAAGACACACTAAAAAAATATTGTAAGGAAATTTTTATTTGGTTTCTAAGCTTATTCATCTTTTTATGAGTTTTATAATTCAGCAGAAATATATATATATATATATATATATAGGTAAGGGCATACTTAGCTAGATACACGGGGATGCTCTCCACCAAGTTGGATGTTGACATAATCTTTCTGGTGCAACAGACAGACAGTAAAGGAGTACTTCCTCCGTTGGGGGTGTTCATGTTGATAACAGTTGAAATAGTGCTCCGATAGAGTACAGATCGTCCTTCCTGTCTGCTCGCTGATGTTGATCCGTCGATCCTTCAAATTCTGTGAAGCTCAAATAGACAACAAAGCTTGTAGAACTACTTAAGCGTTAGTCATAAACCTCCTAGCTTGCTTTATGTGTCTAGAGCTTCTTTTAATGTGTCTCTTTTTTAGTAGGATCTTAATATATTTTTAGTATTTTTTATATTTAGTATGCCATATAGAAAATTATAAATATGATGGATGCAATATTTATTTATTTTTATGCCATCACAGCAAACATACTTTTGGATTTTTATGACACAAATTTATTAGCATGGGGCTTTAATATTTTAAATGCAATGCATGCCATTTTTATTTTCTTTTCTAATGCAATGTTTAATGCAGAGAAGTAAATAAGATAAAAGAAAAATGCTTATGCAAGAAAGTAATTATGAAAAGAGTGAAACTAATGCAATGCTGAAGATAAATATGGATAACTACCGATTTTACCTTCAGCAAGGGTTCAATGTTTTAAGTCCGCTGAACAGGACTTCTTGCCGTGTTCATTCCTTAGGTGCATCATCTGGTCCCAAGGTAGAGACCTTGATAGCTTGCACCTCTTTGTTTGATGTCACCCATGTACCTTACCTTTTCAGTAGTGGTAGCTGGCAGCATATTCTCAGTGTGCATGTCTGTAGGTGTAGGACTATCACTTATAGGATTTGGAGACTGACTCCTCCGTATTTTGTTGAAAGTGTGTCCTGTTCATAAAGACAAGGCAAAGATCAAGTGTATGGGCTCTGTTGGTGGAAAAACACCAACAAAACCAAAAGTTTTATTCTACTCTAACCTTAGGCACAATGAACAATATAAGATTCATGTTTATGTGTTTTGTTCAATCTTCACATGGGTGATATGATCAGAAAGGTGAGCATAAATGTAGCACTGGAAATATATAGTAGATTGGATTTCTCAACCTTATAGAAGGATAGTCTACCTATGCATATTATGATTTTGTAATTATGACTATCAACTCCCAAAGATTGGGTACAACATTTTAGCTCACATGGTTATGACAATGAAATGAAGAAAGTGGTGATAAGTGCAAGGGTTATGTTGTTACATAGCTAAAGGTCACAATAGACTTTGGTTGCACATATTGGCATAGAGTATTTATTATCCACCATTACTTTGTTTCTAGAGGATTGATTTTATTCTCTATCTTAAGTTTGATTCTCATATACAGAAAATGTAGAATGATTCAAACTTATAGAAATAAAGTAATGGTGAGTGAGAAATTACAAACCAGTGTGTCAGAGCGACAGGAGCTCGGGAGGATGAAGAGCATTGTTGGATCATCTTTAGAGGAGTTATTGGCCTTCCTCCCCTAAGCTTGAACCTAGTTGGCACTCAACACTTAAAGTCTAGTGTGAATGTTGAAGCATCCCTCAGAGTGTGGTGTAACTCCATGTCTTTAGACATTGCTCCTCCATTGTTCTTAAATCAGTTAGTGAAGGTTCATGACTTTTAAGACGTCCCTTGAGCATGACTACTCCCTTGCATTCAGCTTCTCTCCATGCTATTGGATCTAGGAGATGATGATGCAGATGGGTGTAGGATCATCAACCTTTCTTGTATCTCATTTATTCTTAGTTGATGAACTGATGTTCATTGGAGATGTAGATTAGAGGTCCTCCTTGATGGTCTTTGTCTTCTAGTGACATAGCGAAGTTGTTCTTGTCAACGATACGCCTTCTATCTTGATGATCAATGAAGGGACTTCATCGGTACTTGCATGAAAGCCTCATCTCCAATGTCTTAAGGACATCATCTTGCAACCTTGATTATTCATGATCTTTTAGGAATTAGTCGACAGTCCACCATTGATTGATGTTTGTTGACACAAGGATGGACACCATGATGTAATGGCAACTTCTCATCCTTATCATCCTTACTGCTGACGTGCAAGATGGTGTCTAGGATGATGAGTGTAGGCCTCAGGTTGGATAATATGAGGTGAGTTGCACCTTGCTTCTCATTAGCATCCTAGCTTGAGTTTTCAGACAACTCAATGCTAGGTTGTCTTGCTCTTGGTTTGCAGCTCTATTCAACCACTTCTTCAGAGTAAGTGCTCATATTGTAGATTCCATGTGGCACTCATCTTCATTGTTCCATTACTGAAGTGGTGGTTTGGCAACCTTGTGCCCAACCATGAACAGGCACAACAAAGATTCTTTTAGTTCTTCCATAGATGAGCCGTGTCCTTTACATGAAGTTGTTGGAGTTCATCATATGCCTTGCTTCATCTCTCATGTGACTTCATCTCTTGTCTTACCCAAATTGGATTTTTGAATTTTCTATAGGAGTTAGTCCAACAAAATAACCAGTGTCATTCTTAGTTCAATAACCAACTAGACTCCTTGTCTAATTAGATTAAGGAAGACTTTTTAACCTAAGCACCATGCTTAATTTGAAATCTTTTAGAAGCACTCATATGGCCATATGAAGCACTTCCAAACCAATGTATACTATAGCTAACAAAGGTGACATGAAAGCACTATCAAGAATCACTCACTTCGAGATGAAAGAGTACAATCATGGTGATAATTTTTTCTAGTTATTTATTTTTTTATGCAGATGGCATGAATGCGTGCAAGAAATTAAACATGCAGTGGATAAGAAATCATAGTAAACTAAATGGAGTGAATGCATGAATTTTTGAATGCTAATATGCAGTAGAATGCAAGAAATTAAAAAAATAATTACTCATTAATTTTAAAATCTATGAGCGAGACTATCTCACCTTGATTATACTTACCGTGACTCACAAGATGTAATTTGTGAGTAGTGCAGCACTTGTACTCGTCAATTGATGATTTGAATTCTAGTGACGATGACCTTTTCTCCAATCTACACATGGTTAGAATAATATATATATATACACAAACCTATGCGATGGCAGGGTTCCATTATTGATGAATGATGAATGTTCAGACACCCTGGGTTCTGGTGGAATCTTGCCGGATGGTCGAAATGATGACTATTGTCCTGTCTATTCCACAACTCAACAGAACAAGGGTAATCCTACTAAAGCTAGTGATACACTAAATTAGCAGATATCAAGATCATTATCAAAATCTTTACACCAAATGCTTCCCCGGCAACGGCGCTAAAAATACTTGTTGGTATTAATTAAGTGCAACTAAAATATGAAGGTTTCCGCAAGCGCATAGAAAATACCATTGTAGCATTTTAACCGGAAGTATTCTAGGTATCGTTATTTATATTTTACCACTAGGAAGCAAGGGTTAAAGAATCTGATAATTCATCATCATGTATCTACTAACTTAGTAAACCATCTAGACTATAGCAAGGGTAAAGGATACATGAGATGATATGAATTATGCAATATGACATACCTAGGATAGATCACTAAATATATGAAACTAGTTAATGCGAAAGGTCAATGGTGAGGTAGATTCCTATGATATTCTTATCAGATGGTCAAAGTATACCCAATTATGTTAAGACTTACCATACTCTTGTGTACTTTAGGACGCCACTAGACAGGAGAAATACCACAAAGGATACTTCTACTAATGTGACTATGGTCCTACAATTTAAAAACCTGCTTGACAGATATGGGCGGGGCTGTCACCTCCCGTAACTACTATAAACTAGGGAACAGGGTGTATTCATAGACAGAGCATTGTGTAAGCACCACGCTTACAAGAAACTCGGCTACTTACCCAATCGGTAAAGCCTAGACTAAGCACTCTATGAACTAGCACACAAACATAATGATAAACTCAACTAGAAAGATATAAAAGTAAGCATAGCCATGTAAATAAGAGAATAAGTATAAGTTTTACAGAATGTTGAAGTGAAGGTATAAGGCATTACCAAGCCTCCATGACTAGATCTAGAACCTTGACTCAACCCTCTCTTCTGAGCTACAAATCTACTATATTAGAGAAGCTAGATCTAATCCCAGGGAGAAGTCATCCTTTCAAGGGAGACCTCTCACCTGATCCTAACCGAAAGATAATGAATTAGGGTTTCAGGGGATGCCTCCTCCAGGGGCCAGGGGCCCTGTTTATATTTCCTCCTAGGATGAACCATAGCCCTTAGATCAAACCGACTTAAATGGACCGCATTTATTGCATCTGGAAGACGGTGGGAGCATGATCCACGAGACTCAGCCTGATTGGCTGCCAGGCCAGGGCAGGCATCCTGCCACCTTGGCGGCTCAGCCTCCGCTTCGGTCCAGAGTCTTCTAGAGTCTTCCACATTACAGAAAAGTGGTAGTAGCATCATTTCTCTATATGTAAATCTGACATATGGGCCATCCTTGGTTATTATCTGATATCTCCCTGCAGAAACAGACATTCACCAAAACTCATGGAAATTGTTAGTTATAAACCCCTAAGTCTATGGTGATCATCATTTTAGTGCTTATTGATTCTTTGTAGACATATAAAGTTGATGGTTAAGGACCGTCAACACTCTGCAGAACCCAGACATACACAGAGTGATGCATTCCTTGCACATAATGCAGAACTGTTGGCGCCCCTTATTGCATAATTATTAGCGCCAACTTTATAAATAAAATGAACAAACAACTTAGTAATAGGGCTTATATACTAACATATTCCATAAGTTTTGGTGAGTTAATCATTTTTAGGACACAAATAGGAAATAAACCAAGTATATGGAATATTTGTACCAAAAGGCGCCTTCCAGGAAAGTGTATTTGCCAACTTAAGGGAAGAAAGCCCAACCAGAGACTCCATAGGCCAAAACCATAATGCCACAGCAATCCAGGCCCGAGGAGAAGCCCACTGGCCAAAGCCGAGCGCGAACGGCCCCCGGAGGGGGTCGACCGGTGTACATGGGCCAAGTGGCCCACCACTAAGGTGGTTCGGCCTGAGCTTTGGCATGTCGGCATATTAATTGTGGAGGAGGGCGGTGCGCTATTGGTTTTTCCCATATTGCCCCCGAACCGCCTTCCACCTGCTATAAGAGGAAAGGAGGAGCACCCTTCTCACACACACTCTACTACCTCTATAATATATTTCTAGGCTCTACACTTTGTATCCTATACTCTTGACCTTCCACTTCCATATCTTTTGAGGAGGAGCAGTGTCCCTCTAGGTACTAGTGCCTAGTTGTATAATTTAGAAAAGAGAATGAGAGAGGAGGGAAGAGCGGAGGTGGAGCCGGCTTGTCGGGTTCTCCTCCAATTTGTACCTCTATGGAGCCGACTCCTTTGTGAGTAATATCCATGTTCTTTCTTTGCAATTCCGCTCGACCGAGTACTTTAGTCTAATTAAGATATTGGACTAGAGTACTGACAGTTAGTGTGGACGTGGTGTCTGGGCTAGCGAGTGGCCTGAGTTTGCGCCCAACCCCACGGATAGTTTGTGGTAGCCTCGGGGATGACAGACCCGATAAGGCCTTTGTATTCCACCATGTTCGGGTTGGTATTTCCATAGAGCTTTAGGTTGCTTGACCCCGGTTACGTCTTCCCATTCTTTTCGAGAACTAGAAAGGGACAGCTACTCCAAAGTGAGTAAAGTTCAGTAAGCAAAGGCTTTAGTTATATAGTGACCTTGAGTTGAGCTTAGAATTCCCTCTTGCCCTAAAAACATCCTTCTACCTTCTTCTCTTGGATGTTCTTGCTTCTCTCTAGTTCACTCCGTTTCCTGTGGAAAAATACGATACCCTGAATACTTCCGGGTTAAAGCTACAATGGTATCCGTGCGCTTGCTGACTTATCTGTTTGTGTTAAGAAATACCAACAAGAACCAAGCCGTACTAAGAGTGATGCATTCCTAGATAATGATGGGACCCAGCCAAACTATAGATGATGCAATTCTAGCAAATCCAAACCTAGAGAATGAGCATGTGGGTGTTGATGAGGATGGGTTTTTACCATTGTTATATGTTCATAATAATTGTCATTGTCTTAACTTTGGTTTGTTCATTCACAGGGACATTTTGGCACCAAAGCCAACAACATTGGTGCCAAAACTCACCAGAAAGGCGCCAACAGGCTCAGTTACACACTGTTAGCCATGGAAACAGATGGAATGGCATGGAAGAGAAAAATTTTGGACCGGTGGCAACTGTGAGAGAATGAACTTTTGAGGGACACACTACTACAGTAAGTTTTCCCATGACGGGTGGTTTGGATTAACTACAGCGGGCAATCGCGTTCGTCACGGTCGCAAGGTCACAGTAAATTGTGGCAGGACTGTGGCGGGCGATCCTGCCCACTGCGGTTAATCGGATTAACCACAACGGCCAATTTACAATGCCCACTGCGGTAAACATCTTCAGAAATTAAAAAACCCACCGGCAGGCCGCAAGCCCGGTAGCCCACGCCGACGCCACACCGAGCCCACGCCGACGCCCCGCCATCGTAGAGCCCTGGAACCAGCTGCTCCGCCCCTTCCGCGCCACCCTGCCGCCGAGAACGTTGTCGTAGCCACGGATCTGAGAGAAGCAAAGGTGAGGGGCAGCCCTGGATTTGAGAGAGGAAGATGGGGGAACCTAATGAGAGACCATGGATGTACGTCGCCGGATTCCATCATGGTTGGGCTCCTCCTCGGTGAGGAGAGATGGACGCCGCCCGATGCAGTGCCTCCATTGGTCCTCCGCGCCGGATCCCATCGGCAAGGAGCCATCCATGGCTGTGCCGCGCGCACTGCTCCACTCACGCCGCCATGTGCCGCGCAAGCCAGATCCCGCTGCTCCCCGTGCTTATTGCCGTCGGCAACCGCAGCGGACTCCGCCGCGTACTCCTCCAGCTTGGGGAACCGGGCCTGGACCCGGGCGAGGCACGACGGAGCCTCGGATCTCCTCCAGCTTGGGGAACTGGGCCAGGACCCGGGCGAAGCCACCTGTTCTTTGGCCGCCGCCACCGCTGGCATCTCCTCCTCCTCCTCCATAGGTAGCCGGCTGGCCTCCCTTCCTCTAGCACCGCTCCCCTACCTCGCGCCGCTCCCGGGCTAGAGAGGAGGGGAGGGGAGCGCAGCCGGCTAGTGCTGCAGGGTGGAGCGCCACCGCCCTGATCTGCTCGGAAGGGAAGGTGACAGAAGGGAAGTGAAGAAGGGAGAGAGAGAGAGTAGTGGAGGATGAGGCGGCCTTCTATGGTGCGGAGGAGACAGCAGGTGGGAAAAGCAAGGTGGGGAACCCTAACTGCAGGTTTTATACGAAGACGGCGGTCGGGCTCTCATTTGGGCTTATTGGGCCTTTGATTAACCGCAGCAGGCCTTATAATACGCCCGCTGTGGTAAATCTATTTACCATAGTGGGCGTCTTAATAGGTCCGCTGCGGTAAATTGTAGGAATTTACCGCAACGGGCAAAGGAAACATCCGTCACGGAGCCCTAAAATGTGTCGCTGCGGTAATTCATTTTTGACGTAGTGACATACGCGAGATTATAAACTTTTTTAATGGCACTCACATAAAAGGCTCAATAGCTTATTAAAAAATCTCTAGGAAACACAACACTAAGAGGTTCGAATAAATTAAGAATAATAGCCACTGCTTTGATTAACTAGCCCATTTCACACCAACAAAAGATTCTTACATAATTCCAGTGGCAAAGACTATTACTGCTACTAAGCACATTGAACCGTGTAAGAGGTTAGAAACTACTGTAGTTGAACTAAACTAGTAAAGTAACTAAAACTAGCTACTCTACTAACTAAAGCTACAATTATCTTACAAAGAATTTAAAGCAAGTGTGAGTAGCAAAACCAACAGGGCAACAAAATGACGCAAAGATTTATCCCTAATTTTTTTTGCTCGCTGGCAATATACACTACTACAGATATGGACATCAGTACTGCCATCATCAGCGCCAGATTTTAGAAAACTGACACTGATAGTGCTTTCAAGAACATCAGTGTTGGTTCGTAACACGAACCGGCATTGATGTGGCAGTGGTAGGTACCAGCACAGATGTTCCTACAAGCAAATCGGTGGCGATTCGTAACACGAACCACCATTGATAATCGGTAATAAATTGTATTTAGAAAACGATAACTCCAAATAACATTTTGAAATATCAAATGATCTCGGTTGAATAAGTCTTGTACAACTTGTCAAGATGTACAATTCTTATTTTGGTCCTTTTCTATATGACAAAGTGAAAACAACATTGTTCATAAATTTACATATCTCTCTTATAGTTCACGGAAGTATGGAACAATATAAGTGAGACGTAAATTTTGTGAATAACGATACTATAACCTCAACTTGTCATGGAATAGTAAATTTTGAATTTTTCAAATGAGCTCAAATGAAAAAACAAACAAAACAAGAGTTGTAGATCTCGAAAAGTTATGAAATATTGTAATTGACAAATTTTTTATTTGAAATCATCTTGTTATGGAATAGTATGTCTGAATTATGAAAAAATTGAAATTCAAATTTTGCAAATGGCCTCACATGGAGAAACTCCCTGAACAAAAGTGTAGGTCTCGAAAAATTTTAAAACTTTGGCAAGCACCATAATTCACACGAATAAAAATCTATAGCCAATGATGAACTAGTACTACTGGTTTCTAAAAAAAAAGATGAACTAGTACTACTAGTGTCTTCTACCTTAATATAGCAATGCAATGGGGAAGGTCATACACTCAAGAGTCGAGTTATTTCATAGCAGACTGTGGGAATTTATATTTAGATTTAGTTGGTTATTTTGTCCGCATTCACTTGTTCATGTTTCAGCTTGTTTTAGCTTATTCTCTCTCTCATAGAATACTACTGAGTCAGCTGAAATCTATCATCTGGCTTATCAACAAGAACAGAGCCATATCCTATTATAATAGCTTTAATGAATACTATTTCAGATGATAATTATAGTACCCATGGCCTAAATTTTAGTTCGTGTGATTTTCTATGATTTTTAATGCATTACTTGAGAAAAAATATGGAGATACGGTTAGATGTCTTCAATTATTTGTTCACCAATACAAATTCATACATCCCTTAATAAGTCTAAACTCCACATCAATGCAGGAATTAGATCTCAACAATGATGGTGCTTTGTATCTATGGATTGATAGGACGATATCACTGCCAGATCTAACCACGAACCTGCAATGATTAAAAAAAATTGTCTAACTATAGGGTTTTCGAACTTATAACCTCAATGTGCTTTCGAGCATCCATACCATGTAAGCTACATAACATTGATGACTCCATAACTGTTGCTATTCCCTTAACTACACATTTAGAAACCTTATTGTGTATATTTGACACTATGAACGATCTCAAATAAAAACGCTTTTAACTGCAAAAAAGTTGTAAGTACACTATGACTTTGATGTCAACTTTGTGTCCATTCAACATTTTCAACCATGTTGGATCCGATTCAAGAACTTATATATTCATTATTTGGATATATAAAACATCTTTTATATATAAAAAAGCTATCAACTGCAATATTTTAGATCTTCAATGAATTAGCGCAACATTGCACTTTTGCACTCCATAATGGGAACCTATTTTTTATGCTGCGATAAATCCTTCGATTTAATGCGGCGGGAATCTTAAGATGTCCGCAACAAAAAATGCCCTATTTACTGTGGCAGATGCCTTAAGATTCCCGCTGCGGCAAATCGGTTTACCGCAACTTGCTACTTATAAAGCCTGCCTCAAGAAATCCGAGCCCACGGGCAAAGTCCATATGACCTAGTTCCGAGGCCAAGTATATATACTAGCCTTTATCCTTTAGGGTTTCCCAGCTTCAATTTACCAACCGCACAACCTCTAGCGGTTCACAGTGCCCATCACCGGGCAGTCCCGTGTTGCTCCCTGTCTGGTTCTCTCTTCCTCTCCCACTCACTCTTGCTCACTGGCCATCTTCGGCGCGTCCTCCCTCACACAAGTTCCCTCAAGAGCTCTCCCTCCAAGATCGCCGAGAAGGGGCACTCGATCTGCTTCCTCCCAGTGCGATGCGGACACGGCCTCCCGTCGGCGGATATCTGCGGTCCTGACTGTGGATCGGCGCCTCCAGCGGCGGATCGCATCGGCAGCCAACTTCGGCGTGGCAACCGGTAGATCCAGGGGCGCCCCATCTTCTCCAAGCACTGGTGGTGGACAACGCCCCTAGCGTGGCGGCCTAAGGCATGGGGCCCTGTGGCGCTTAGGGGTAGTCCCTCACCGTGTGGCGACGCTGGAGCTTGCGAATCGTGGAGCGCGTCCGCTGTGGCTCCGGCGTGCTGCCAGGGCAGATTCAATATTCAAGTTAACAAATTAACTTAGGTTGGCTTTATGTGTGGCTTCTGTTCATGTCAGATTCCAGTGTATTATATCTATGCAAATGCAAATGTATAATGCCAAGAATTATCTAGTGCAGTAACATGACTTCAGGAGGCACTGATGCTTTTTTTGTGATGCCATTGAGCAGCTGGCATGGATCTATTAATTAAATGTGTATTCAACATAATACTATGTGAGGCTATCGAAGTTGTTTTTCTTTCTCCAGATTATGCATAATTTTGTGGTCTTTAGGGAGAAATAAGTACTGAAAAAGTTGAATTATACTTTGAGTGGTGTACTGTATGTCTAACTCGATAATACTCTCAGCGCACTACAGTCTTTGACATACCAAAATGAGCTATCAGAGGCATGTATTTGTTACTTAGTTGCTTTTTGAGAAATCTTTCACTTAACATTTACTTGTACTTGAGAAGTGGAACATTTATTCCATTGCATAATCACATTTGTTCTAGGAAATCTCTAATGGTGTAATATTCCACTGCAGGCTTTCCTCAATGAAGATGAATCCTGTCGATGCAAAGTCTTCAAAGATGGGTACTGGAAGATAGGCTAGATTGTTTGCCAGGTAGGAGATAACAGTGAGACCCTTGTACTCTGATAATTTGTCTATCTGATAGTTACTGATAGTTATGTAATCTGATAATTTGTAGGGACATTATTTATGACCAGCAATGAATTCTATCCATTTTTCAGGTTGAAGAGGCTTTCCTCAAGCAGATTTCTTAATTTTATAGCACAAAGAATTCTGGAAGGCCATTGGCCTTGGCTTCAAAGACTCCCAGAGAAGCAATCGAAGGTATAATGGTTTACCTAAAATTTTAATAGCTGAGGTGCATCTAAAAGATCTATATGCTTCTAGTCTGTAGGGCTGAGACGATCTATCTAGTTAAACTAGAGCTGTTATATCTATCCAAGTGACAGTGATGCGCAGCAGAACTGAGGCATTATTTTGTTGTTTGAATATGATCTGTAATGGCGTAATGAAACCTCGCTGATGCCTTCTCTATACTTTTGCAGGTTTTGTTTTATATAATGAACCTTGCAAAGCTGTGCCGTGCAATATAAAGACGTGTTGTGCAAGATAGGCCAGTGGTGTAAATATTCAATATTTTTTTTATAGATTAGAGTAGATTATTATCATTTTGAGACAATTTAGATATTCTGCTAACTGTTGGTGTCAATTTTCAACATATAATTTGTAAGCATGGATTGATTGTTTTACACTTGTTGTAATTTGAAGAATCCTGTCAGGTGTGCCTTGTAATATGATTCCTTCGTTGAATCATGCAGTATAAATTGTTCAAGTTAAATTTTAGATTATTAAGTGGATTTCAGGTTGAATGTGCACATAACATATTTCCTGTCGGTTATTTAACATATTTCCTGTCGGTCACATTGGATTCTATACCTGGTGGCAAGGAATTTTCCTGTCGGTTACATGATATATTTCCTGTCGACGTCTTACCGACAGAAAAAATAGTATCCCGACAGGAAAATGGAAAACCCGACAGAAAAAACGTATTTTACTGTCGACCTAGTCCTGTCGGAAAATCATTTCCTATTTTTTCTGTCGGTTTTTTACCGACAGAAAATTTTTGTTTTCCTGTAGTGACCGTGTGGCGACGCTGGAGCTTGCGAATCGTGGAGCGCGTCCGCTATGGCTCCGGCGTGCTGCCAGGGCAGATCAATGAGGAGGAGCGCAGATGGTGAGCTCAGATCCAGCCATGGCAGTGGGCTCGATTGGTCTCGGTAGTATTTTTTTATTCTTTCAAATCGATTAATCGCGGCGGATGTGTTAGGTTGCGTGCAGTAAATCGATTAGCTGCAGCGGGTAAGGGCGCCCGCTGCGGTGTGGCTATGATTTACCATGACCATACGGCCGTAGCGGATGCGTTTGCTCGCTATGGTTAACCCAAACTGCCCGCCACAGAAAAAAAAAGTCTTGTATTAGTGTGCCACCCTGCGATCAATGTCAGAACGCGCTCCAACAAAATACACAATCATGAAGGCTTAACTAGACGGTGGAACCTCATCATTATAGTACGCATCAACCAGATGCATGCCTGTGGATGTGCATCTTTCTTAATTAGGGAAGCACCGGCCGGAGATGATATAATAAGCTACAAGCTAAAGCTAGCGTATATTTTTTATACTGATTAAAAAGTTTGAGAAATTGTTATTGGCAATCAGTGATTTGCTGCGCGAAGAACACGTAGAGAATTCTAGGAGCGGTTCAGGCATGCGATGATTGGTCGGCAGGTGGGAGCCCGTGTGTCGGGAGGTGATCTTTAGATCGAAGAGAGTGCACGCGAGGAAGCTCCTTCGGCTGTCTTTCATGCCATTCACATGCATGTCTAAAGCATAAGCTTTCTTATAATCGTCACACGGAATAGAATAACCGCATCCACGCGGCATGCCCAGCGAATAAACCTGTGAAAGTCGGCACATAAAGCTGGTGGATTGTGCCGACTGCCGATCTGAGTACGTAGCAGGACACTGGTCAAAATACACGCGTCTCGCGTTACCCATGCGCAGAAGCAGCGAGAGATCTGTTATCGGGAGACACGCACTATTACAAAAATAATTTTATGAGATAGGTCTCATCATTAGTAAAGACGAATATTTTTAAGAGTTGCGTCTGTAAATTGGTCATGTGAGCTTCAGATATAATGTTCGCTTCTATTAATCACTAATGATTTATACAACTGTGTATCCTAGGGAGACCATTAAAATGTTAGTCGACCATTATAGAGATATTCTTGTTAGGAATCTATTAGGGCCGCCTCTGAAATTTATAAATGTAGGCGGCAATCTTAAGAAGCCGACCTTCATAAAACAAAACCGTTCAAAAAAATCACAACATTCTCACATAAATAATGATAAAATTTTAATTATACCCAAATTCTTAACAAACAATAATGCTTACCTGTGTACATGCAAAAGGAGAGATAGAATTCAAGTTGAAGATATAGATCCATCTAAATGCAGTTGTTGTTGACATCAAAGGGGAAGGCCGATATCTTATATATGCAGGAGAATTGAGTTGTATACATTTCAGACATAGATATCTAATGAACACTAGGAAAGACTAGCCTAGTTGCCTTTATGAGTTATAAGGGTTATAGCCAATTGATAAATCCAGTGGAACCCAAGAGGTAACGTGTACGATATGATATGTTGTCTTTTAAGTTGTTTCATAGTCTATATCTATACCTACTAATAAAGAGAGAAAATTTCTGCCAAGATTTTTTTTTCCATCACCGAAATCTGCCTACCATCCCGAGTACGATCAGACTCTTGTGCGTGCGTTCTGCTACACGTGATGGAAACGTACACATTGAAACCGAGTTGAGTTGGAGAACAAATTGGAGACTAACATGTACAGATCAACCGTCATATGTTTTAGGGGAAGTTCGATTCTGAAATAAATTATAACGTGATCATTTGATTAAAATCTCCAAGTCGTTGTGCACATCGCGCTTCCAAACATGGTATAAAAAGTCTGGTATAGAGCTCCAGTCAAATACAAATTTAAATACATGTCATGATTATATATTGTATTAGATAAAATGCATGAGCCCGCAGTGTTATATAAGTGTGCATTTAGATATGAAGTAAAGTCCAATTATAAAATGAATTGGAACACATGACGAATCTCAAGTCTCATGTTATTTATAGAATTACCCCATGGCAACGCACGGGCATATTTGCTAGTCTATACCTACTAATAAAGAGGCAAAATTTCTGCCATAAAATTTTTTCCACATCTTTTTTCTGCCTGCCCGGTTGCCTGGTTCCGGTCCGTGTACGTGTGTGCTGAGAGTTCGTGTTCTAACCAGATTAGGAGGAGAAAACAGATGATTCCTGATGTAAAAAGTTGTGTGAGAGAAGGAAGGGATGGAAGGACCTAAATTAAATTCAAAAAACTTGAGGATTTCTGATGTAAAAATTCAGTCTATTTGGCTGGAATCTCCAATATGGGCATTTTTATGCCACTGGACTAGGCCAACATGTGATTTGGCTCCTTTTGTTAACAACAAACTTATAAATTAAATTATGTAGAAAATTATATATATTAGCCTGCTCGGCCCAATGGCCAATAAGTTAGACGCTTCTTTTTTTTATACCTTGACATAAAGCACAAATAAACTGTGACTCTTTTTCGGTCATTATATGATCTAATAAAATTAGTTTTTATATATTATTTGTGCACAACTTATTTCCCATCACCTAGCCATACTTTTAAAAATATTTGACATCATGTTTAACAAGACTTTCACGTTTATTTTCAAAAGAATATATTTAAATGCCATCAAGCCTCAAAGCTTCGTTCACACTTTTATTTGATTATGCAAATAGAGATCATGACCAATAATGAATCCAATAATTTTAAAAAGTCACAGACCATGCAAAAATTGTTCCCGTTGCAACGCACGGGCATGTTTGCTAGTTTTTATTTAAGTTGTTGTCTTAAAGTAATTCTAGTGTCCTTAATTTTTCACTGTTTCATAAAAAACAACAGTCTATACGCTGTTTCATAAAAAACAACAGTATATAAGTTGTCCTGTAATCCTATTTTTCACTTATGAGGTGGCTTGCTACATGAAACAACCTCAATCTCTTTTCCATTTCATCGAAAATCTAGTATGACACATGGTACGACATATAAAACTGCTTATACATGTACTAATATACAAGCCCACCTCAAGGTGGTGACTAGATTGGACTTTGGACAGACGTGGCAGGTTGCTTGGGAGAAGGGGTGGTCCAATGCATGCCTTGGATCTATCTCTCTGGTCAGGACCTTCATATACACTAGTAGAGAAGTGACTTCTATTCCTGGCTCACTTTTTATGGTTACTCCTGGTATTTTTCGAAACCGGGAATAGAAGAACAACATTCCCGATTGGTGGCTCCAACTGGGAAGAAAATCCCTCGCCCTAATGGCTAAAAAAAGCCTGAGCATCTTTATTCCCGGTTGGAGCCACCAACCGGGAATAAAGGTCAATTTTTATTTTTGGTTGGAGCCACCAACCGGGAGTATTCCCGGTTGGTGGCTCCAACCGGGAGTAAAGACAGACCTTTATTCCTGGTTGGTGGCTCTAACCGGGAATAAAGGTGTCATGGCTTTTTTTAGCCGTTGGGGCTAGGGTCTTTACTCTCGGTTGGAGCCACCAACTAGGAGTAAAGCTCCCTTTATATATATGCCTCCTTCTTCCTCCTCAAGACTGAGCCATTTGAAGCTCAATATTCTTCGTTTCATCTTCTTCGACGAGCGATTTCAAGCTCACTGTTCTTCGTTTTTCATCATCAATGCGCCATTGCTCCGCCAACCGGCCATCATCTTATACTCCTTCATTAGTTTTTGGGTTGCAAAGGTTGCCATTACTCCATCATCGTCGCATCTCCATCCTCCATTTCTTGTTTTAAAATTTTAATTTAGTGTTTTTTCTATTTATTTCATCTCTATACATGTAATTAATTTAATAGTAGTTATAAATTAATTGCAGACATGAGCCAAAATTGGATGTACAACGCTGATCATCGCTCCTAGGAGTGCATTGATGGGGTGCATTATTTTTTAAGTGTGGCTGAGGCAAACAAGCGAGACGGTTTTATGTGCTGCCCGTATAGCGTATGTAAGAATTTGAAGGAATATGCCTCCCGAAGGAACATCCATTCACACTTGTTTAAGTCTGGTTTTAAGCCAAACTATATTTGTTGGACCAAGCATGGAGAAAGCGGTGTAATAATGGAAGAAGGTGAAGAAGAAGAATTGAACGACGAGGATATTATTGCTCAATATGCTAGTGCCTTAAATGATACTGCAATGGACGATGCAGACGAGGAGGTACATGTGGCAGCGGCAGAAGATGAGCATCATGTTGATGATCTTGGTCAGGTCATTCGTGATGCACAGAGCGAATGCGAGGAAAAGGAAAAGAAAAAGTTTGAGCGCATGCTTGAGGACCACAAGAAGTTGTTATACCCGACTTGTGATGCGGGGCAGAAAAAGTTGGGTACCACACTAGAATTGCTGCAGTAGAAGGCGAAGAATGGTGTTTCTGACAAGGCATTCGGAGAGTTATTGACTATCCAAAAGAAGATGCTTCCGAAGGACAATGAGTTGCCCAGCACTACATACGAAGCGAAACAGCTTGTGTGTCCTTTGGGATTAGAATTCAAGAAGATACATGCATGCCCTAAGGGCTGCTTCCTATACTATGGTGACGAGAACGAGAAGTTGGATGCATGTCCGACATGTAATGCATCATGGTATAAAATCAGGCGAGATGACCCTGGTGATGTTGAGAGCAAAAAACCTAGGAAGAGAATCCCTGCAAAAGTTATGTGGTACGCTCCTATAATGCCACGCTTAAAAATATTTGTTCAGAAACAAGGACCATGCAAAGTTGTTGTGATGTCACAAAGAAGAGCATAAAGTAGACAACATGCTGAGACACCCTGCTGATGGGATCCAGTGGAAAGCAATCGACAGAGAATTTCTGGATTTTGTAGATGACGCAAGAAACTTGAGGTTTGCCTTAAGTACAGATGGTTTGAATCCTTTCGGAGAGCAGAGCAGTAGCCATAGCACTTGGCCTGTTACTTTATGTA
>DXKC01006669.1:0-13978 GCA_031170775.1 Cymbopogon citratus
ATAGGGCCGATTGGGGATTTTGGAGGTGATGGACGGGATGGGTGGTGTGTCCTACATGTCAGTGAGGGAATTTGCGTTGGAGAGAGGGAGTCGAAGCTGCCAAATTTTTGGGCTGGCGTGTGGGGCCACAATGGTAGTGACCCATTTGGAGCTATTATGGATTCAAATGTAATTTTACAGTTAGTAAATGATTTCAAAGTAAAAAAGTGTCAAAAACAAAGTTGTGTAATGCAACGAGATGTACAATCTTATTAATAATCACTTCATCATTTGACTTTGTTTGGACACTTTAAAATTTGAATTTGAAAAGTGACATAATCGACCAAAGTTTTGGGGTACTAAAGGAGTTCAAATTAAAAAGTCATTAACATGAACATTTCTGAACTCATCATTATAAGGCCATTATTCCATCCGATATAGTTTTAAAAACTTGTTTCACAAATTCAATGCATCTTTCTCATAGTTCCATGAACTATGTGAGAAATACATAATTTTTGTGAACAAGGTTTATATAACTTTGTCGGATGAAAAAATGACCCTACTAACAAATGAAGATAATGATGAGTTGAGAAACTTTGGTATTCAAAACTTTCTTAGATGGAATCATTTGGAGCTTCAAATTAATGTTGCATGTTATCATTTTTTAAAAAAATTAAAATTGTGAATTGTGCAAACTTTGACACATGAATAAATGAGCACTTTTAACTCAATATATTGATGGACCATGATTTTAGATAATTTTAGAAAAAATCGTCAAATTTGGAGTACGGATGCGGGAGATAAACTTATTACAACTTTGTACCATGGATTAAAAAGAGAAATTGTGACTCTTACAATGAACTCATGCGAACTGAGGCTAACTACCTTTCAGGGCCCACATGTCATTGAAACGTTGAAAAGCGGGGCCCATATGTCAGTATGTCCAACTAAAGACTTAGCATATTGGGCACAGGCTAAATTTTGAAAAAAAAGCTCGGGCACGCCGGCCACAGCTCGGCCACTGGCGGAGGTGACTCTGGCCGGTGACCTGCCTTGGCCATATCACCGACGACCCGCCCTGGCCGCACTGCCGATGCCTTCCCCTGCTTCCACGCCATCCACCCTATCGGCGTATTCCCTTACTTCCATCCCATCGGCACCTTCCCCTGTAGCCACCCCATGCTCCCCATCGAGGCTCGCCGGTAAGGCCTAGTGGCGCCCGGCCGTCCCCTTGGCAGATCTACACCGGGCTCCCTTGGTAGCAGCCGCACTAGGCTCCCCTGGCAGCAGCTTTGCCAGTCGACGGGCACCACCCCAACAGCCGCGCAGGCGACGGGCACCAGACCAGCAGGTGATGGGCGACGGCCACCACACCTATAGCCCTTGGGCGAGGGGCCTATAAGCTCCCAAGCCTCGTCGGGCATCCTAGCACCCCAGCCTCGCCAGGCCAGGTGGTAGCAACTGCTAGGACCTCGCCGCAACCCGACCACCTGCTCGCAGCTTGGTCCATTGTTCAAGTTTTTTTTCAAACTATATCAAGTTACATTCATAGAACCTCGATAGAGAAGCTGGTGATGCATAGAACCTCGATGTGTAAAATTTTGCTCCTCATCTTATGCAGGTCAAGATGGATAGAAGCTGGATTTATAACTGCCTACCATTTTCTAAAGACTATGTTGCTGGTGTTGAACAATTTATGGCCTATGTGAGAAGCAGATTTGGAGGCAATGAGAAAATCAAGTGTCCATGTCGTTATTGCCTAAACCGGAAAGAGAAAATTCAAGCGGATGTAGAGGAACATCTACACATCAATGGTATTTCCAGGTGCTACACAAGGTGGGTCAACCATGGAGAGAGATGATGATGTTGAACATTATGATGATGATGATGGCACATTCGTTGTTGGTACTGAAGACATGTCATGGGTTGCAAATGAACAACCCCATTTGCTGAAGATGTCATGGTAGATAGTGCAAATGAACCCCCACTTGCTAAAGATAGTGCACGAGGTGTTCAGCTCTTGGTTCAAGATTTGTACACCGCATCAAGCCATGGAATCGGTGGTAACCTGTATAAACAAATCATTGAGGAGGCAAAGCATGAGCTTTACCCAGGTTGCACTGAGGAGTCTAGGCTAAGTTTCATGATTAAACTTCTGCATATAAAAGTGTACAATTGAATAACAAATTGTGGGTTTGATGCATTCCTTGAGTTGCTGTCGACAACTTCGAAAAATGTGCCTGGTCTCCCTAAGTCCTACAGTGAAATGAAAGCTATAATCCGAAAGATGGGATTTGGTTATGAGAAAATTGATGTGTGCAAGTATGACTGTGCCTTGTTTTGGGATGACCATGAAGATGCTCAACATTGCCTAGTTTGTGGCTTCACAAGATGGAAAGTGAACAAGGAGGGTACAAAGAAAGTTCCTCACAAGGTCTTGCGTTACTTTCCAATAATTCCACGGTTTCAAAGGTTTTTTTGTCAAAACAGGATGCACAGTTTGCAAGATGGCACAAGGAAAAGAGGGTGGAAGTTCCAAATGAAATGAGACATCCTATTGATGGAGAAGCTTGGAAAGAATTTGATAAAACTTTCAAGTCTTTTGCAGATGATCCCCGTAGTTTGAGAGTAGCCATTTCTACTGATGGATTTAACCCATATGGTCAGATGACCAATTCATATAGCATTTGGCTAGTGATAGTGGTTCCGTACAATTGGCTACCATGGATGTGTATGGACTAGTCAAATTATATGCTTGCTTTACTAATTCTAGGCAAAAAAACACCAGGCAAAGATTTCCATGTGTTCATACAGCCTTTGATGAAAGACATGCTTACTCTTTAGAATGGTGTCCCTACTTATGATGCATATGAAGGCAAAGAATTTGATTTGCGTGCAGCTATTCTTTGGGGAATCCATGATTACCCTACTTTAGGTACCTTGTCAGGCAGAACCACTAGGGGTTACTTCGCATGTGTGCACTGTGATGAGAATCCATGCTCGGAATGTCTTAGAAACAAAATTGGTTTCATAGACAATAGACGTTTCCTCCCTAATGACCATGCTTGGAGGAAGAACAGATCTTTCAATGGTAGACATGAGAAAAGAGAGCGGCCAAGGAAATTTAGTGCAGATGAGGTCATGGCAAGGTTGGATGAAGTTGGCTATTTTCCAGGCAAGAATCTAGCTAAACAACAATCAAGGAAACGCCGCTGTGAAGGAGAACCAGTTTGGCATGTGAAGGCTAGCTAGCATGTATGATTTGCCATATTGGTCACATCTTAAGTTACAACACAACCTAGATGTTATGCACATATAGAAAAACATATGTGAAAACATTTTGCACACTCTACTTAAGACTCCAAATAAGACGAAAGACACAGAGGCTGCTAGACTAGATTTGGAAGACAGAGGTATAAGAAAAGAGCTTCATTTGCAAGGAGAATCGAATAAGCCTAGAGCTTGTTATGTTCTCTAACCTGAAGCAAAGAAGAAGTTCTTGCAGTTTGTAAGCAATATTAAATTTCCAGATGGTTATGCTTCCAATATATCAAGATGTGTCAATATAGAGGGAGCAGGATCAATGCATGGGCTCAAAACACATGACTGTCATATAATGCTGCAATGTGTTTTACCAGCTGGCCTTCGTGGTTTGGTGTGCAAGGACCTATATAAAGTAATTGCTGAATTGGGTAGATTTTTTAGACAACTTTGCTCCAAAACTCTAAAGGTTGATGTGCTACACCAGATGAAGAAAGATATTATGATCATCCTTTGCATGCTAGAGAAAATTTATCCTCCTACATTCTTCGATGTTATGGTTCACCTAGCATTACAGTTACCTGATGAGGCATTCCTTAGGGGACTAGTTCAATATGGATGGATGTATCCCATTGAGAGAAGATTGGGAACCTTTAAGCGTTTCGTCCGCAATCAAAGTAGACCTAGTGCTCAACATATTTCAGTGACATTATCAATAGGTTCACTAGGCCTGAAAGAAACTTAGATGGTCAACACAACATCTCACCCAAAGGTTACTGCATTTTTAGTCATGGTATTAACCTGCTCGGTGCTTCCATACTTCATTATGAAGATAAAGACTATGACTCCATGGTTTGGTTTGTTCTAAACAACTACAAAGAGGTTGATGAATATAAGGAGTGAGTACTTGTTATGATGTCATTTTAGACACCTATATATTCAATATTACTATCATAATAAACTGATTAACTTCTACCTTTATTATTGCAGCCAGTTTAGGGAGCAATTAGAACAACAAGGGGTGAGCGATGTTGAAAAAATGATGTCAACACACTTCGTTGCTTGGTTCGAGGACCATGTGTGTGCAACTTCAACAACATGAATAAATAACTTCACCAACTTCAAACTACTAATTCTCTTTCTTTTGAACCTACAGATTACCAAATATAAATGTGAAGGCTCAATAGATGTTGATGAAGACCTATACTCAGTTGCATATGGGCCGATTAGGCGTGTGCGTTCATACACAGCCTGTATAATCAATGGGGTATGCTACCACACTTTGTCTCATGAGGAACACAGGAAGACACAAAACTCGACCATCAAAACTGCAGGTACTCACAATGATGACACTATTGACTTTTATGGGACAATCAAAGACATTGTCGAGTTGACTTATGCAAAGAATAGCAGAGGAGATAGAACTATTATCTTATTAAGGTGTGAATGGTACAATCTTGAAGGAAGGAATACCAGATCAAAGATGATGGTTACTTCAAGAGCATTAACATCCATGGCAGATGGTATAAGAATGATCCATTCATTGTAGCCACAGGGGCTTCACAAGTTTTTTTTCTTGGAAGATACAAGTTAGGACCATGTTGGAGAGTGGTACATGAATTTGGCCACCGACATATATTTGATATTGAAGAGTCCAACAAAAAGCAACCCATTCATGAGCAAATACAAATGAGGTGTCAGGAGGTATACCAAGAGGAGAGTACTTATGAAGGGGCACATTGGCAGACATAGATCCCGATATGGATTTGTTGAACATGGACAATGAACCAGGCAGCCCTGTTAATAGAGACCTTGTCAAGAGCATCTGTCAATGGCAACATACAACTCAATTTAAAGAAATAGAAAATGAAGATGAAGATGAAACCTTCCTGGAGTACCATAGTCCAGATGAAAGCAACATGTCTGACGAAGACTATGATGATGACTGACTTCTGCATTTCTAGAGCTATTTGTGAACCATGAACTTGTATCAGTGAACTAGTATTTGAATTGTGCTATTGCAATTTGTGTTATTGATTCTGTTTCAATGGATCTTAAATTTATGAAGCAAGCCACATACATGCTGAAAGTATAGAATTCATTCTCATGATGTATATATATGCTACTGCAATATTTCTGTTACAGTGCCCAGATTTCATTCTCATGATGTATATATATGCTGTCTAGATTTTTTTTTGTTTTTATGACACATGGTAATGTCATGTAATGTTAGAATCTGTCATGGAAAGTACATAATTTGTCATAAAATATATGGGCTAGAAGTAAGAGCCACCCTGCCAAAATTTCTTCACACACAAGTTTGCCAAAATTTATTGCTTCAAACCAAATTGCATCACACACAAGTCACAAGTTTGCCAAAATTTCAGACAACACAAGAAAATTGTTATATTGACAGATGAAATAATTTCAATATTCTGGTAACATATGGCTGCCACAAACAACCACGAACAAGCAACACCTTTCATTTCACAATTCTGATGACTAACAACCATAGACACATGTACAATCTCGGCACTTGGACATACCAGCAACAACAAACCAACGAAAACACCTACAATTCCCACGAAGACGAGTGCTAGCAAAGAAGAATCAAGAACAATATCCATCTTCTTATCAGTTACAGGCTTCTATTCGCACACGAACACGTCATCATGTGCCTCCGGCGATGAGCGCGATACGCAGGACACGTCACCGGAGGAGCCTCACCGGGAGCGCGATACGCAAGACACGCCAGCGAGGTCTCTTGAGACCTGAAACCCCACACACCCAGGAGGGACCCCGTCAGGGCGTGCGGCGGCTATGGGCTGCCCTAGCCAGCCTGACCGCTCTAGGGCTTTGCCGACGTTGAAGCAACGATCATTGTCGACGATGAAGAATGAGAAGTAATAGTAGATTGGAAGACATGATAAAAAGATAAAAATAGATGTATATTGATAGGTTCGATTGTGTGTTGTCAATCGGCCATCACCCTTTATATTTATATAGGGTGGCTGGTCTTTCCTAGATTGGGTTATACACATCAAGTCGTACATAACATAATTTTCCTAAACACCCCGTACGGCCAAAAGCAACATAGTATATACATGTTATTTCCTTCTCGTAAAGGAGATGTGACCTTCTCTACTCAGCCAATCACGTGAGAGAACAAAATAATCACGTGTACATGCATCTATAATATTCTCTTTCCATATACTAAATCCGACTCCAACTTCTATGCCGTAACTAAGCATGATTCCTTTGATCTTGATATCAGCATGCACCATCCTTCTTTATCCACCTACATACAGCTCCGTCTTTCCCTGTACGTGTAGCTGCTTCTCGTGTAGCCGCTGAAGTCCTGGTTTTGTACTCTAATCACAAATTGTTCATGATAATTGATAGCAGGGTATCAAGCGCATGCTATGCAGATCCACACACCTAGACCAGGCGCTCTGTATGCCCCAATGTAGAAAAATGACTGCCAGCAATGCATGCGTATCTTTCTCCCTTTTTAAATTGTCCTTGACTAATTAAATAATTATTAATCGGCACAATAATAAACAATAGTATATAGCAGCCGAATTAATTGAACTAAAGAAAAAAAAGGCTAGACTTATTTTAACATCAAATTTGGCTATATGTAAAAATACGACTCAAGCCAAATTTAGGTGTCAACACATGCCCCCTGTTTTTTGGTATGACTTGTGTACCAAAAAATAAATCTCCTTGCTCTAAGACTAAAGACAATGCCAACACACCCAACGCCCATAATTATGATTGCTCTAAGAATGACAACAATTTATCGGCCACATATTTGTTCTAAGGGCGATGATAAGAAGCATCGGCCATATATTTGTTCTAAGGGTGATGATAAGAAGCATCCGCCTTAATAAGTATAGTCCACATATTTATTTAAATCATGCAATTATAACCAAAATAAATTTCACTAATTGATACATAGCTATTTTTGTCAAATATTTCGGCCTATTGTACTAGGTAAGCATATTTAAAAACAATATTCTTGAAATGGCCATGATAATGGATCAGAAATATTCTGTCCTTTTCGCAAGGCTGAATTAGAATATATGAATTATCCTCATGAGACATCCACGGACTATACCAAAACCATGAATTGTTGTAATTATATACGTACCTCAAGAAGTAAACCATGATACACACATTAGCGAGGTAGAAGGAAGCCCAAAGAAACAATCGGAATGGTGTTCAAGTGGACCCCTTCCAGCAATGGTGTTCAAGTGGACCCCTTCCAGGTACAGGTTCGTCCTCAACTTCACTGAACTGAAGATGGATTCCATGGTAGAGGCATTGGTGGCATGGAGAAAAAATATGGACAATGCGCTAATCGAAGATCTTGAGGACTGGAAATAAATCTCCGGCTGAACTTTTTGTTTAGTCTTCTCCTTTTGTTGACCTCTGCAGCATCTTTCGTATTAGATATTTGCACATCACCCTTGTCTCGAATTTGCACTCTATTCTTGGGAACCCATACCATCTTCTTCCTTTTTAGCTCCTGCTCACTAAGCCTCTGTAGTTTCTTCTCTTGCCAACTTGATAAACCGAGTGGGCATCTCGGCTGTGGTTTTGAACTGAGCAGCGGCAATGCTTTCTTGATGTTTGGCACCTCCAACTCCCTTTGTCCATATTTAGCAAATCGATTATTGACAATTAGTTGTTTCATCTCATTGCTATCAATACCAGATGTCTCCAACACCACAATCGGCCTTTTATCATTTAAAATCAGATCTGAACCAGCACATTTACAACCATCTCTTTTGACAAAGTAAACCTGTTTGATTTTTGTTTTCTTCATGCTATTAGCTCCAGCCATATTCTTTTGATTGAAATGGCCTTTGACTTGTGATTGTCCTTCAAATAATGGTCTTCTTGGAGCTGCATATTCCTCATAATATGGTCTAAAATATTATGAAAAATATCATGAAAGTTGTGCCCTTGAATCATACCAGTCCCATGGTGGATGTGATGAAAAATCAGCATATGGCGGCATCCATGACATCGGCATTGGCGGCCCAAAAGGATGATACGGAGCTGCTGTACTGAAGTCCTCCCTTCGCCAATCCTGGGATTCGAATTTGCACCTTGAGGGTGATCTTGACTTCTTTGCATCACTTGGCCGATAAGCAAGCTTTGCTTCACTCTCTTTCTTGTATTTAGCTTGTAGCTGCTCAAAGGTAACCTTGACTTTCTTCCTCTTGTGCTTAATGCGGCCTTTGTGTTCATTGATTTTAGATGCATCAGTCTTTAGATCTCCTTGCTGCCTCCCAGTGCTTGATGTCTTGCAATTCGGATAGTTTTTCCACCTTCAAGAATGTCTTCAACGTGCACTTCAGCAATGTCTCTAGTCTCACTTGAAGGCTTCAATCCATCCTCTCCTGTACTCACCTTCTCACTTTTGAATGAATCGGCTTGAGGTAGCCGATGCAATGGATTGTTGCCATCATGACCAATTGAACTCAATTGGTCATCATTCACATGTGTTTGAACAAAAGTCAACTGTCTCTTATCAATGGCCGATTGTACTATTTGGTGAAGCATTTTGCAATCTTTGGTGCTATGTTTGAACGAATTATGCAACCGGCAATATATTCATTCTTGTATGGATGGCAAGACTTGGTGATCAAAAATTCTAATAAAATTCTTATCTACTAAAACATCAAGTATATGATCACACATACTCAAATCAAAGATGTACTTTTTTCTATCTAGCCGATCCTGTAGTAAGAACGGCCTTAGAGCCAAGCAATCGAACAATTCAGATTTGACGTCCACACATTCTGATATGCATTGTCTTTTGCAACTTTTAACCGATGTTCTTGGATATGAAATTATATTAGCATCGGTTTCAACGACATATTTTATCCTCGGTTTTATGTCTTTGAAACCAAAATAATTACAACAACTATGTTTCATTTTAGACCAAGTACAAACCGAGTACAAAAGCATAAAAGCTACACATGTAGATATATAATTTGAATAAAATAATGCGGAAAGCTTTGACGGTAATAAATTAGCATCATCGGTCTCTCTAGATGGCATGACAATATGTTGATCGATATGCTTTGTAATAATCTGATTGGTAGCAAGTAGATCACCTTTCTCAATCAGTCTTTCAAGATTTCTTATAAATTTTTTGCTAAAAGAAGTACTAATAATAAATCTATGACCAGATTGTAAAATAGGTAAAATACTTGTAGCATGTACCTTTTCAATTATGTTGGGGAAACATGACGGCTTTGTGACTGGAACAATATATTTCTCAGCATTCTGACAGCTTTCCAACACCTTCTCTTCTTGCATGAGATCCCGTGCACCATCATCTTGATTCTCCTTAGCTAAACAAGGTTCGGCTACATGTTGTCTTTCTTCATCAGCCAAATTTGATTTAGCTATGGGCTGCTGATCTTGATGACAATCATCAACTTCTGTAGCACGGTACTCATATGGTAGGATGTAGGCTCCTTTAATCCCAGAAAAATCAAGCAAGGCTGTCTTAATCTTGCTGCATTTTTGCATGACCATGCTTGTTTCTTTTCGTTTAATAGATTCGGCACAATCACTACTTGATTCAGCTCTTTCAATAACCAAACTATTTTGTCATCTGAATCACTTTTCTCCTTGCCAATTTTATCTACTGGCAATTCTTTTCCTTATTGTTCAATTCTAGTCCGTATTGTGCTATAATCTATCTTGTTCCCCTTACTTGTTTCTTTGTAGAAAATAGCAGTAATTTTATTCAATCGGGCTAGATGCTTTTCCTGTGCAATTTCATCCCACTCTGTCCGGGATTGCCCCCCAAGACTTTCGGACTCTTTCGGCAATAAAACATGAGTGCTGCCGAAACTTCCCAAATGTGCATGGGGTAAGTCATATGCTACATTGGTAGATGAAGGCATATGCATGCTTGCTGAAATTTCATGCATTCGGCTATGATCACAAGTAAAATACGAAGCCGAACTATGAGAATTAATGCCTGCATATGGTGCTGAAAAATTAGTAACACAAGCTGTAGCATATGATGGTTGAGAATAATTGACCGGACAAGTAGTAGAAATGTGGCTAATTTTTTCATCCATCGGCATGTTTCCCGATGTGCTTACAAACTGTGGACTAGATGCCAATGAATAAAAATCTGAAACATCCCTTTGCAGGCTATTTAAATTTTGATCATGAGATGTTTGATAATGATAATCTGAATTCATCATGTTGTTCATCGGCATATGAATTTCTGGGGATACCGATGCATGATGGTTCAAATACATATGCTGCATATTGTTAGTATCGCCATAATTTGAAGCATGTAAATTATTTTGCATCAGCTTTTGCACGTAATCAGATGCAAAGTTAGAAACTTGAGAGCTAGCCGATACACCATGCTTGTCAAAAAATCTAGCAACATTAACGTATGAATTATTTGCATCTACATAATTAAATTGGGTACTCATACTAGTGTTGTAGATTGCAAATCCTTGATGACAACCTCCTTGCAGTAGCAACGATCACGGAGACCACTGAAACTTCGTTCCCCAGCGAAGTCGCCAAAAAGTGTGTTCGCACACGAACACGTCACCGTGTGCCTCCGGCGACGAGCGCGATACGCAGGACACGTCGCCGGAGGAGCCTCGCCGGGAGCGCGATACGCAAGACCGCCAGTGAGGTCTCTTGAGACCCGAAACCCCACACACCCAGGAGGGACCCCGTCAGGGCGTGCGGCGGCTATGGGCTGCCCTAGCCAGCCTGACCGCTCTAGGGCTTCGCCGTCATTGAAGCAACAATCATTGTCGACAACGAAGAACGAAAAGCAATAGTAGATTAGAAGACATGATAAACAAATAAAAGTAGATGTATATTGATAGGTTCGATTGTGTGTTGTCAATCGGCCATCACCCTTTATATTTATATAGGGAGGCTGGTCTTTCCTAGATTGGGTCATACACATCAAGTCATACAGAACATAATTTTCCTAAACACCCCATACGGCCAAAAACAACAGAGTATATACATGTTATTTCCTTCTCGTAAAGGAGATGTGACCTTCTCTACTCAGCCAATCACGTGAGAGAACAAACTAATCACGAGTACATGCATCTATGATATTCTCTTTCCATATACCAAATCCAACTCCAACTTCTATGCCGTAACTAAGCATGACTCCTTTGATCTTGATATCAGCATGCATCATCCTTCTTTATCCACCTACATACAGCTCCATCTTTCCCTGTACGTGTAGTTGCTTCTCGTGTAGCCGTTGAAGTCCTGGTTTTGTACTCTAATCACAATTTGTTCATGATAATTGATAGCAGGGTATCAAACGCATGCTATGCAGATCACACACCTAGACCAGGCGCTCTGTATGCCCCCAATGTATAAAAATGACTGCCAACAATGCATGCGTATCTTTCTCCCTTTTCAAATTGTCCTTGACTAATTAAATAATTATTAATCGACACAATAATAAACAATAGTATATAGCAACCGAATTAATTGAACTAAAGGAAAAAAAGGCTAGACTTATTTTAACATCAAATTTGGCTATATGTGAAAATATGACTCAAGCCAAATTTAGGTGTCAACAGCTTCACTGCATGCATTGGCTCAACAGGTTCCATCGTTTCAGGATTCACTGCATGCATGGGCTCAACAGGTTTCATCTTCATTTTCCAAAGCTCAGCTACAACACTATCCAGTGTTTGCTTCAACAATTGGAACTCCCCCCTTAAATCAGCACAACAAGCACAAGCTCCATCCTTCCCTGGCTGCAACATCTGTGCCTCCTTTGCTCCCAAAGCCATCAGCTCCACCTCAGAGCGGATGAAGGGGCAGGTAGTATCATCATCCTATAACCAAAACAATGGGCGCAAATCAGAGAAGCATCGACAAACAGTCACCACACCTATGTCCAAACTCACACCTTGATGTTATATGGGCACTTGAGGTACCACTCGCCCTTTGTCGCCGGTTGCTTGCTCTAGATCCTAACCAAAGGAACATGGCAGTAGGGGCACTCTCTTCTACTGTTGGCCGGCGCGTTTGAGCCTGTCGATTGCTTCATCGGGCTACCATTCCACTTCCCAGCCATTGCAGCACGACAACGAAGAGTAGGGCTGGGGACACCAGGGGAGAGCAGAGGGGGGGGGACGGGGAGGGGGATGAAGGCGCCTCTACCCAACCATTGGAGAGGGACCAGGAGGGGCACTGCCTAGCAATAGAAAGGGACCGGGAGAGGGAAGAGGGTGGGGTGGCACCTGGGGAGAGCCTGGCACGCTGTCACTTGCCGAGATGCCACCCTCCACTCAGCCAGCAGCGCCCAAACGCCGTTGCACCATCGATGGGAGAAGAGGGAGAAGGGAACCGCCGCGCCGTCGATGGGGAAGAGGGGAAGGGGAGTCGCTGTGCCATGCTCCACCCTGAGCCTGCCGGTCCCTCACCGCCGTCCACTCCGCCAGCGCCATCGATTGGGCGCCGTCCACCCCGAGCCGTGCTCCTCGTGCTCGATTCAGTTGGGGTCGGGAAGATGGGGAAAGTGAACTGGTAAACAGATAATGGTAGGGTCCACCCGCAGGGGGTATATTGATGCTGGGAACGGTCATTTTTTGAGGTAAGTTATTTTGACACCGTGTAATCGTCATGTAAAGAAAGATCACAACATCATAAAAGGAGCACCGTCAACTGGTTCCTGGCGTATGACAATTTGTGACGAACCTGTGTACCTTTATGTGACACAATACTGCATGTCATCACAAATAGTTCTTGGGCTCACAAGTTTGTGACGGCACAAAAAAATCATCATATAAAGTCACATTATGTGACAAAATCTGTCCCCGTCACAACCCATTTTGTCATAGAAAGTTAGGTTTATTGTAGTGTTTCTTAAGTTGTTTAAGTTCCTTTATCCACTTGTATGCATCATATCATGCATTCCATCATGCTAAAGCATGCATCATTTATATCTGTGTAGTGCATACAACATTGAGAAGGTTCCTGTTGAGCAAGTGTTGCGGAGTTTGGTGTTGATCGGTCTTCAGAAAGGTGTCATCTACCAGTGGTGTTGAAGAAGGTCATCCATCACGGGTGCTGGTGTCATCCATCCGTGGAGTTGGTGCCAAATCTGACGCCGATAACCTTATTGACGGTAGATAACTCCTATTTTTAATTATCAACAAATAGCTAAAAAGGGCATAATTATAATAACACCATAGACTTAGGGGTTTAACTGATAAATTTCTATGAGTTTTGGTGAATATCTATTTCTATAGGGGGTTATCAGAAAAGAGCCAAGGAAGGCCCACATGTCATGATTACATAGATGCAAAGCACCTACATACGAAAAAGAACAATCTAGAAGACACTAGAAGGCAGACCCCTGTTGGTATAGGTTAATGCACACTCTAAGTTTTATCCGCAAGCGCACAGATAATCTAATCCCATTGTAGGATGACCCAGTTTTAAATATCGAACCCAAGGGAACAGTAGTGAGGTAGGAAGAGTCTATAGCTAAACCCGAATAAGATAGTCAAAGATGACGAGAATGAAAATAGGAGGGATTGCTAAGGTTGTCTAGTTCTTATTTCTCTGTAAGTTATGCTAGTCCGATTCAGTTGGGGATTACGATTAGAAGGTACACAGCAGAGTATGACCTACTAGGTAATGGGTCCTGCTCGGCCTACAGACGGGAGGTGGACTATGAAAGATTCAACAAGGC
>DXKC01006673.1:0-11904 GCA_031170775.1 Cymbopogon citratus
GATAGAGAAGCAGAAGAAGCAATGGTGTCAGTTATACTGAAGAGCTTCCCTACTCATGCCATGTGGGATTGTTTTGCTAGTTTTTAAATGTTCTGCACTTTTATGGCACCTTGAACATTCATTTCCAACATGTACTTGAACCATGCAGTTTTGGTGAGGAGAATGGTTGGAGATGTGCGGAGAGTTCTGCAGATTATGTTTGGGTTTTGGACCCAATAGATGGAACGAAAAGTTTCATAACTGGTAGTGGATCTTTGATCACATTATGAGTTTATGACTGAGAAGATCAAGTCAAACTTAATTATAATGACTTCTAATTCATTGTTTGTAGGGAAGCCTCTTTTTGGTACACTTATAGCAGTTCTGCACAATGGGAAACCGGTACTCTTGTTTTCTTTTGTTCATTTCTAGCTGCCTTTGTTTTCCTTGGTATTTCACTATTTCCTTCATTCTTTTTTTTACCACAACTGCACTGCATATGCAGATAGTTAATGCTTTATCAGTGTCGCAAAACATCATATTGTTATATTTATATATCATAGTGCCTCTGTTAGTTATATCAACAATATACTAACTTTACATGGCATTTTGATGAAACTTTTATAAATCATTAGCTATTTAATCATGATATACCTTGTTGAGACATTTTTTGACAAATCTCTTTGTGGACAACTGTTCTGGTCCCCGGCTGCCCACATGGCATTTACTAATATTTTTTATATTGCTATTTCTTTAGTTAAGCTTGATTTTTTTTTTCTTCCTTTCTCTAGGTTATTGGTGTCATTGACCAACCAATCTTGAGAGAAAGATGGATTGGGGTGGATGGGAAGCAGACAACTTTGAACGGACAAGAAATATCTGTTCGCTCTTGTAATTTACTTGCACAAGCTTACTTGTATGTATATTTGTTTTAGACTTTTAGTATTAGATGCTATATGGTCACATCTCTTTACAGTTGTGAATAATGCAGTAAAGTATAACAATTCTTTGTTCTGCTATGACAGATATACAACAAGCCCACATCTCTTTGAAGGAGATGCTGAAGATGCATTTATTCATGTAAGGAATAAGGTATGGGTATTACATATAGCTTCATGTTTTTCTGCAGTCGTCAACATTACTCACATGTAAGTGTCAAAAAAAAAAATTACTCACATGTATTTTACCATCTCTATTGCCAGGTGAAAGTCCCACTTTATGGTTGTGATTGTTATGCTTATGCTCTTCTGGCCTCTGGTTTTGTGGATATTGTTGTGAATCTGGTTTGAAGGTATGATGTCCATTTTTTTTATGACAATATGACATTTGCCTTTAAATTGTGTTCAGCAGAGGATTTCTTGTTTTCTATCTTTATCTGGCAACAGTAAGGAAAGGACCATAAATAAACTGAAATCAAGCAAATGGAGTTGGTTTTGACTTATAATTACTAGCAAGATCGAATTACCTGCTGAAGTGCCAAAGTTTACTATAAGTTTTGCAAATTATGAATTCATTGTGAAAGCGCAAGTCAGCTTAAGAACATTAAAACTGTGGTTGACTCAAAACTAATGGGCACCGTGTAATTTCCAGAACTTTTCATTCATTATTTTTTGGATCGGTGTTTTAGCTTTACCAAATGGTTGATCATGCTTATATGGTGAGCTTTAGTGTAGCAACTGACAAGCATTAAAGTTCTCTTCCTCTTCTTTTATTCTCATCTGTATATAATGGTGCTGGTATGTGGTTGGTACTATGGTAAGCATGGGGATGACTATGCATTTAGGTATCGTTTGATACTTCTAGATAACTGCTAGAACCGTGCTGTTTCAACTTCTGAATCATTTAATACTTGATGAAAATAGCTGGTTAATCATTTGAAAATATGTATGTGATATCATAAGGAAGTTATCTTCATGCATGATAAAGAGCAGAAGTTTTGAAAAAGTGTTCTCTGAACTCAGATTTGATTTCACACGAGTATAGTCTATAGTCATTAGTACAATCTTAGGATAATTGATTTTGTTGGTGGTTTGGTGCAGCCATACGATTTCCTCTCCCTGGTACCTGTCATTGAAGGAGCTGGAGGGTCAATAACTGATTGGAGAGGGGACAAGCTCCATTGGCCTGTTACTGCAGAATCTCGGCCCACAAGTATAATCTTCACTTGTCATTAAAATTCGTCAAGCTCCTTTTGCTGTCCCTAAGTCCTTTCAATGCTGCGTAAGCTCTAGAGTGGCCCTCTGGTTTCAGTAATTACATAGGATAATTATGCGAAACTGCACTGTGAAAAACTTGCCCTATTGACACTTCAATTCAATCGTGCACTTCTTGCTTTTGATCAGCAAGATTTTGGTTCATCTCATTCTGCGCTATTGATTTATTTGTAGGTTTCAACGTGGTAGCAGCTGGGGATGCCCGTGTCCACAAACAGGCCCTTGATGCGCTGCAGTGGCACTAGCTTGCTAAGCTTTATACTAATATCCAACTATATTTAGATATTTACATGTTCTATTTGTCAATAATAAGCTTTACCTGCATGCTTGTTGCTTGGTGCCAATCTTGCACCAAATAATCCATAGCATGGTTGTAAACTATCAGGCACTGGTTTGAACCAAGCAGAGATTGTTGGGTGTTCGGTTTGTAGAATGAATTTTGTCCATCACCATCCCACTCTTTAGTTTTTTGTTTGGTTTGTGGAAGGGATTATGGGGTCCACCGCCGTGAATGCCTCGTTGAGCGTGGCAGCGTTGTAAGAGCATCTATAGAGATTTGGTAAAAATAAATGGTTAAACGTATGATTTAGCTAATATCTAAAATAAAAAAACTTTGTAAAAAAAGAGAAAACTCCAACAGCCTTTTTAAAATGACAAAATTAGATAGGTAGCGACGTATATAAGTTATATTTAGTATGTAGGATTTTAGAAATAGTTAATTTGAGCCTAAGAAAGCCTACGCGACACGGCGCCGAGCGAGGCCCGAACTCGGAGAGCGGTCGAGGTTCGGCCGGGGCCCGTGGAGAGCTTCTCTGCCCCTGACAAGGAGAGGTCTGTGAAGCCGCCGCACGAAAAGGACACCATATGAACAGACAGCGCCACGTCCTCGTCGTACGGCAGCTGGATCCTCCTCGAGGACGCGCTCATCTCGGCGTAGTTCATGCTCGCGGGGAGAGATTGACGTTGGAGACCGCGACGACGTGCGGGTGCGGCTCGATGGAGGTGTCGGAGGCCATCACGAGACGGCGGCTCACGAATCGGACATGCAAGTCCTTGCAGTTGCAGCCATGAGCCATGGACTTTCCTCGTACGCTCGTGTCGGCTGGGGCTTGCTTTTGGTACTAGCGGCGGTAGGGTAGATTCTGAAAAGAAACGCGCCCAAAACGGTGCCGATGTGTAGTTAACCGGCTCTCAAATTAAGCAATGTTTTTTAGCCCTTAAGTCAACGGAATCTTTCGTAGAAACGACGGCTTCGATTCCTCTAGGAAAATTACACGAACAAACCAGGCTCGAATGTTCGATTCAATAATCGAGCTAGGCGGTGGACTTGGAGGATCGTATGATCTGAGCACGCGAATTTATGTTTTTCTTTATGTCTTTGCTATCTTTTCGGACAAATTCATAGTTTTAATAATGGACAGCTACATTTATCGATCAATACAGAGGCCAGGATATTAAGTACATATTCGCTTCTAAAAAAAGGTAGAACTTCGAATATACTCTTTTCGTTCTAGAAAACATACAATTCTCACATTTTGAAGAGTCAAACGACGTGAGCTTTGACTAAAATTATATAAAAAAATACTAGCACTTATGAGATAAAATAAGTATCATTAGATTAGTTATGGAATATATTTTTATAATAAATTTATTTTAAAACATAAATATTAATATTTTTATTATAAATTTGATTAAAGTTGACAGAATTTGACCCGCACGTTTTTAATAGTTTCATGTTTTTTTAATGCAGGGAGTATTTATGTTGTAAAAAAATGCAGGGAGTAAAAGTTAGACGTTGTTAAAAAAAAATCTCTAGTTTGACATCTCGTTCTCGATCTCCGGCGAGCAGGCGACGCGGTTCTAGCACTAATCGTCGAAACGTGCCGCCCTATACGCGGCTGACCCCAGCTGGCCGGTGACCGGTTCGTTCCAGTGCCCGCAAAGACCTTGCGCGCTCGGATACCTGCTAGACGCGTACGCATCTGAGGCTATCCGCATTCATCATTCTCTAAATTTATTCTCTATACGTCTAGTCATTAAAATTCTTTACTCTATACATAATTCTTTCGCATTTATCATTCTTTATATCTCATACTTTATATCAAATGGGATCTACATGTCTGTAGATAAATTTTATCTAAATATATCCATGTGAAATCTTATTTTAAAGAATTTATTGAAACAAATTTAATGGTGTAATCAGAATTTAATTTGGTTTTATGGTTTGTGAGTTAAAACATTTTTAGTTGTTTAAAATGATGGGGCCTACAGCTGTATGTTGTCACTTCTCTTCTCTCTCCGGGGCTGTGCATGTTGTCAGCTTTTTCATTTTTTTTCTTTCCCGCCGCTGCCTGTTGTCAGCTTAGCGCACTGCCGGTACGTATGTTGCAGTTCGCGGACGCATGGCCGTCCGGAAGTATAGCGCATACTCCCTCCCTCTCAGAAATAGTGTTGTTATGGGATGCGTGTCAGTGAAATTTTCTCAACTTTGATTAGGTTTGTAGGAAATATGTACAATATTTAAATCTTCAAATAAATTTGTTAAAAAAATAGACTTCAAGATCTTTCCGATGATACTAATTACTTAGTGTATATATTTATATATTTTAATATATAATTGTCAGTATTTTGAAAACGTGGATTTCTCAGAAAGCGAGAATGACATTTATTTTGGGAGTTGGGAGTATATGTTTAGCGCTCCCGGTGCGGGGTTTTTTTACGGTAACGCAGTACTGCATCGGATACCGGATACCAGTGCAGTCAGTCTGACGGCGGGTGGCGGGGTGGGAATGGGGGAAAAAATCCAGTCGGCAGGGCAGTCCACGATGTCACTATCCTTTGCATCGAGCCTTTATGATTTGTGAATGGAGTTGGAGTGCCAAACATGGTCGAGTGGAGCAGCTGAGCAACACGGAGGGAAAGGGAAGGGGGTCCATGGCGGAAGGAGTTCTTGCCTCGAGCATCGTCCATGAGGTGCTGGCCAAGATCGGCTCCACGATTTGGGCCGAGCTTGCGCTCCTGAGGAGCTTCAGGGCGGACCTGAAGGCCATGGAGCGCGACTTCACCACCATCCGGGAAGTCCTCTCTGACGCCGAGGCGCGCGGCGGCGGTGGTGATGGAGGCGTCCGCGATTGGCTGCGCAGGCTCAGGGACGTCGCCCACGACATCGATGACCTCCTCGATGAGTGCCGCACAGATCTCTGCGTCTCCGAGCGGCGGAAGAGCACGGCGTGCGGTCCCATTCCCATCACCAGCTCCTGCTTTCTCCGCTCGTTCGCCATGGCCCGCAGGCTGAAGTCATTGAGGCGCAAGCTGGAATCCGTCGCCGCTGGAAGAGACCGACTGCGCCTGAACCCCGGCATCCAACCGTCAGGCCACCCACCCGCTCCTCCCCGGCGCGAGACGATCTCCAAGGTCGATGAGTCCAGGACGGTTGGGCGGGCCGGGGACAAGGAGAAGCTCATGCGGCTGGTCCTCGATGCCGCCAGCGACGAGGACGTGTCCGTGATACCCATCGTCGGCTTTGGCGGACTCGGCAAGACGACGCTCGCGCAGTTGGTGTTCAACGACCGTCGCGCTAGCGACGAGGTGTTCGACCCCCGGATCTGGGTCTCCATGTCCGGTGACTCGAGCCTCCGGACGCTGGTCCAGCCGATCGTGAGTGCGACCAAGGAGAAGTGTGACCTTGACAACCTCGACGCCGTCTCGAGCTTCCTGTCGCGGACGTTCACGGGGATGAAGTACCTGCTCGTTCTTGACGACGTGTGGAGCGACAATCAGGAGGAGTGGGAGAGGCTGCAGCTACTCCTCAAGGATGGCAAGCGCGGCAGCAAGATCATAGTGACTACACGGAGCCGGAAGGTTGCCATGATGGTGCGCACGGTGGCACCGTTGGTGCTCGAGGGTCTCTCTGACGACGACTGCTGGGAGGTGTTCAGGTGCAAGGCATTCGAGGAAGGGGAGGAGAATTTGCATCCCAAGCTGGTCAAGGTAGGCAAAGAAATTGTTCACAAATGCGGCGGCGTGCCATTAGCAGCCAAAGCTCTTGGGAGCATGTTGAGGTTCAACAGAAATGAGCAATCATGGGTGGCTGTCAAGGACAGTGAGATATGGCAGATGGAGAAGGAGGAGACGATCTTGCCATCTCTGAAACTTAGCTACGACCAGATGGCACCTAGTATGAAGCAGTGCTTCGCTTACTGTTCGGTGTTTCCTAGGAGCCATGAGATTGACAAGGATAAGCTTATTCAGCAATGGGTTGCTCTTGGTTTTATTGAGCCTACAAAGTATTGCAGTGAATCACTTTTCGATAGAGCGAATGACTGCTTTGAGCACCTGTTGTGGATGTCATTCCTTCAGGAAGTGGAGGAACATGATTTATCAAAGAAGGAATTAGAAGAAGATGGCAATGTCAAGTACATGATTCATGAATTGGTGCATGACCTTGCACATTCTGTTGCAAGGGATGAAGTTCAGACAATCAGTTCTAACCAGTTTAATGGTCACACTGAAGGATGCTGTTATGTATCACTGGCTGATGACATGGGAGCGCCTGAAGTTATTCGGAGCATGTTCCGCAGAGTTCGTGCCTTCCATTCTTGGGGATATAATCTTGACATCAAGCTGGTTCTTCAGTCCAGGTGTTTGCGCGTACTGGATTTGGGAGGCAGCCCTATTACGGAGCTTCCCCAATCGGTTGGCAAACTGAAACACCTAAGGTACTTGGATATTTCTTCATCCCCAATCGAAACTCTGCCCAATTCCATCAGCAGCCTCCACAATTTGCATACTCTGTACCTATCCAATTGCAGCAATCTCTGTATTCTTCCCATGTCAATATGCAACCTTCAAAATCTAGAGACCTTGAATCTTTCAGCCTGTAGCCTCCAAAACTTACCACATTCGATTGGGAATCTCCAAAACCTGGGAAATCTGAACATGTCATTTTGCAAATTTCTTGAGACATTGCCAAACTCCATTGGTAAACTCCGAAACTTACGCACCTTGAATTTTAAAGGTTGTGGTAAGCTCCAAAGTCTTCCTGATGATATATGCTGCCTCCAAAATTTGCAGTTTTTTAACCTTTCACAGTGTGGTATTCTCCAAGCATTGCCCAGAAATATTGGTAACCTCTCAAATTTGTCGCACCTAAATTTATCACAATGCAATGATCTCAAGTCAATCCCAGATTCAATACGCCAGATAACACGGTTGCATACTTTGAATATGTCTCATTGCAGTAGTCTATCAGAAATACCAGCATCTATCGGTGGCCTTAAAGAGCTTCAGTTTCTTATTTTGTCGCATCATTCAAGCAGTTTATCACTTCCTATATCAACCGGCCATCTACCAAACTTGCAAACATTGGATCTCTCCTGGAATATTGGTCTGGAGGAATTGCCTGAATCAATCGGCAATCTTCATAATTTGAAGATCCTGATCTTGTTCCAGTGCTGGAGTCTTTCCAGATTGCCTGACTCTATATCCAACCTTGTGATGTTGGAAAGTTTGAACCTTGTTGGATGTGAACATCTAACAAAGTTGCCTGATGGCATAATAAGCATCAGCAATCTAAAACACCTGAGAAACGACCAATGCTCAGCTTTGGAGAGGCTGCCTCATGGATTTGGGCAATGGACAAAACTTGAAACATTGTCCCTTCTTACCATAGGTGACAAAAATAGCAGTATTGCAGAGCTAGAGCATCTTAATGTTTTAACCGGTCAGCTGAGGATTGAATGCCAGTCACCCATGAAGGATCCAACTGATGCCATGAGAGGAAACTTAAGGAAGAAGAAAAAATTAAGCAGCTTGACCTTGTCTTGGACCAGGTCTTGGTCCATTGAAGAACTGATAAGTGCTGAAGCATTTCTTGAAGTCCTCATGCCACCTGAAAACCTCGAAGTTTTTGAGATAGATGGTTATCTGGGCGCTAAATTTTCCAATTGGATGATGAACAGCATGGAACTGTTGCTTCCGAACCTTGTTTCCCTCAGTTTCAGCAACATCCATCATTGTAGTTGCCTTCCGCACCTTGGCCATTTGCCGCATCTACAGTCTCTTCAGCTCCGCCACATTACTGGTGTTCATAGCATGGACTCTGAAATGCCTGTAAAAGTAAACAAAGGCACTCTATACCGATCGTTGAAGGAGCTCCACTTTGAAGACATGCCCAACCTGGAGATTTGGCTAACATCACCTGTAACTGATCACAAGGGCAAAGAACCAGACCTATTCAGGTTTCCTGTCCTTAAAACTGTCACTGTAACTGAATGTCCAATGTTGACACCACAGCCGTGCCTACCTGATGCTATAGCAGATTTGTCAGTGTCCGGCAGCAGCTCGATGCTATCAGTTGGTGGGATCGCCGTACCACCATCATCGCTTCTAAGGAGATTATGGATTAAAAATTGTCATGTTTCTTCTAACAAGTGGAGATTGTTGTGGCATAGACCAAAGCTTGAGGACCTAGTGATCGAATACTGTGAGAGGCTGCATATTCTGCCCGAGGCCATCCGGTCCCTCACTAACCTGCGGAGACTGAAGATTCTGAATTGCAGGGAACTGAAAACCCTTCCGGAATGGCTTGGTGAACTTGCGACGCTTGAATCTCTAGAGATACGCTGCTGTCCCAAGCTGGATTCACTGCCCAAAGGTTTGCAGTTGTTGACTGCACTGGAGGAGCTGACCATCACGAGGTGCAGCGCCGATCTGAATGAGAGGTGCACAAAAGATACAGGCAGGGATTGGTTCAAGATACGCCATGTTCCAAGTATCATTGTCTCATAGGCCATATGGCCCTATTAGGCATCTTAGTAATGTTTCTACTTTCTACAGCTAGCTGAAATTTGACCTGTAATTCCTTGTTCACTAGGAATCCCCTCCTATAGATGGATCGATTGAACCTGTTCATTTTATTATGCTGTGTTCGTACCAAAAGTTAGCTTCAAATTGCAAATCGGACTCCACCGTTATGTAGCTCGAACGAGAGAAGGCTACAACTGAATTACAGTTATATATTTGACACAGATTTGTAAAAGGTATTCGAGGTCTGACTGCAATTGAAGGCGTTCTAGTTGGCCTATCGATGCTAGAACAATCCAAAGTGTGCTTATCCGTTGGTCCGGGCGAGCATTCTTTGGTTTATCGAAGATTCATACCAATACCGGCTTAGCTTAATCCTGAAATTGGCTTGGCCTCGGTCGGTTATCTGGCCTGGATTCATTGCGGCGTGGAACCAATCCAGACGGATTGAGCTGGGGTAGTGTGCAGGGACAGGGAGATGCCATGGTAGTTCTCGAATCGGCATGCATGCAAGTTTTCAGCATGCCGATGCCGTCGTGAAGTCCAAGTGCTGCAGCCGGGGATCCGTCCCAGGACTCTAGGGTACCAGAATTATTCCTGGCGTGGTGCCACAAGATTATAGCAAAGATGTAGCCGTGTATAGACAACAGACCGGGTTTCGTAGGCTATTTTAGGGAGGAGCAGGAATAAATCCAGGCCACATAACCGAACGAGGCCTTAACCGGTTTGGATAGAGATGATGCATCAAGCATCCTCTTATATTAGAGCCTTTTCTTGGCTTACCTTAAGTTAACACGCGAAAAGTCCTCTGTTCCTGAATGATAAACACATTTTGTGCAGAGAAAAATTGAATTTTACAAACATTGACAACAAATAGTTAAATTATAGCCAAATTTAGGACACAAAATTTGATAAATAGATTTATATTGAGAAAACCTCTATAACGATATTCTTTTTTTAGCAAATGATAACATATTTTAATAAGAGAAATTAAGAGTTGGAACCTATTTTATATGATTTTTAATATTTTTTCTTTAAAATATACTTCCAATCACCCTTTGCCACTCGATTGCTAATTTCGAGCTGCGAATTTGTGACCCTGTTAATTTCCACCAGTCTTCTTGCGGACCAGAAACGCGACTCACGAATCACGATGATTCCAGGAATTGCCCCGAAGACGGCGGCGCTGCCGGTGGTCTGTGCAGCTCAGCCTCCTCGGCACATGTTCGTGTTCGGCGCTGGCTTCGTCGGCCGCTACGTCTCGGAGCGCCTCCTCGCGCAGGGCTGGTTGGTTATCCCCTCACTCTTGCGCCGCCCACCTCATCCTCCCTGCTTCTCGCTGGCTGGGCGGCGCCGGCGCAAACCGAGCTCGCTCCTTCCTAATTTCTAGTTCCCCGTCTCAGCTTGATTCCTGATTTGGGAGTGGATGGATGAATCTGCAGGCAGGTCTCCGGGACGTGCACCAGTGTCACCAAGAAGAAGGAGCTCGAGATGTTGGGCATGAATGCTTTCGTTTTCGATGCCACAGAGAGCAGGTGTGGATTCGTGCTGCTTATCCTTTCCCTGTTTTCATTATTGCGCTTGTTTCTAGCCTGTTCCGTTTGTGCTTAAACATTGATGCTTCATCAGGTAGAAGCATTTCTAAATAGGTAACGTATCGAATGCAAACCACTGATTATTCCCTTTATGTTGGGCATGAATGCTTCTAAATAATGAATCAAATATAAGGAAAGCAGAAACAACCTAAATCGTCCATAAGTTGCTCTATTCACCTTTAGGAACTAGTAAGCAGGTGGGAAGCCCGTCCTATAGCGCACTGATTATTCCCTTTATGATAGGAGTCCCACTGTGATATTGTACTATCAAAGAATGTAGAGACGGGCCTATACCAGTTTGTGGTCAAATCATGCAGAAGCAGGTGCTAACGAGGTTTTTTTGGTTATTAATCGGTTAGTTTGGCTTTGTAACACATTGCTTGTACTAGGCAACTGTTTACATCATAGATTTACTAGCTGTACTTTAAGCTTATCAGTAGGATAGTTGATAGAGTCTATTTTGATAGAGTCTATTTTACTTAGTTACCACGATATCAAACTATGTATCTGACTCCATTCTGAAATCTGAGCATCCTTTGTTGCTTAGAATAGGCTCCCCACATCCTCTTGCTATTAATGGGCGTGATGGTAGTATGTTTCTTAATAAATATATCTGTATATGAATGGTTGACTTTTAAGTGGATCTTACTGATAGATATGTCATTTCCAGCCTGGAAAATATTCACAGTTTGCGACAAGCAACTCACTTGCTCATCTCCATCCCACCCATCCCTGGAATTGGTGATCCTGTAAGTTGTATGTCAATCATTGCTTGAGTTTGTTTGATCGGGCTTTAATGTAACTGGATTTCACTTTATGGTAATTTGCACCTTTTACCCCCAGCTACTTAATTTAGATGAAGACTTGAGGAAAATACTCATCCATGGTAATCTTGAATGGTTATGCTACCTTTCGTCAACAAGTAAGCTCTCAAATATTTTGTGCACATTCAGCTTTAATTGCATGATATTTTCATTTAACCTGTTCATTATTTGTAAATCATATGCTACACTTCGGGTTGGGGATTTCAGGGTTGTCTGGGTGAAGTTGCTCACCTGCTGCTCAAAGTTGTCAAGTTTTATTGGGGTTAGTCAAGAGAATTGCTGCAATCAGTCAGGGGAATTTCCACACCCAATATATCAATATCTTCTTCATAAGGTAAAAGTTGCAATATTAAAAAAATCGCGCCCTGCAGGGGCAAGACCACCCCAACGTGCAGATCGAGAAACACCCCAAAGGCAAGGTGCCCTGGACGTGCGGCAGACATGTGTATCTTGCTAAACGATTCAGATAGTTAACACAGCTAATGAGGG
>DXKC01006677.1:0-12664 GCA_031170775.1 Cymbopogon citratus
AAAGTCCAAGGACCAACACATGTCGTGCTGGAGTGACAGTCTGTGCTGAAAGCATGCATGGCAGTGGTTTTCCCCTCTTGCGAGTGATTTTGGTGTAGGCAAGATCAGTGTTATCAAGTTGCCTAGTCAATCCTAGTCGCCATAGCACCGACCAAGCAACCATCTGTGCTTAGTCGTCGACCAGGTCCTAGTCGTCCCCTAGTCGTCCTATACTCCTATATGTACCAGGACTATTACCGCATATATACTAATATACTATATGTTCTAGAGTAAATCAAGCATGAAGATAACTCTAGGGTGGTGGCTGCATGTAGGGTTGCTAATTGGGCTGAAAAACATGAGCCCAAGTGTCCTAAACCATCCAAGATGCAGCCCATGTCCTTAGCTGAACAGCAATTCCATTCTGTTTCTGGTCCTACACCCCTCTAGTCATCTGACTAATCGTGATTAGTTGACTAATCGGACGACCAGAAAACTAATCCGCCTAATTGACTCATAGCCGTAGCCCCTAGTCGAGTCTAGGATACCAACTAGGATTACTAATTGAATTAATCGCAAGATAATCAATTGCATCAGTTGTGATGATTCGTGAGGCCAAGAGCGTCTGTACCTTTCCTTTTGCTAAGGCTTGGTTATGATTTTGTCATTGTTAGTCTGTGATGTAGTCCACATACTTGCCAGTTATATGCTGAGTTTGAAGATGGCAACCATCCATCTATGGATTGATGTTGCTCCTTTTGTATGTGGGGGTGTGTTCGGTTTGTTCCCTGGCTCAGGCAGAGCTGCCAGCCGCAGGCGTCCAAAATCAAATGCCTTGGAGTGTGTCCAGCTCCAATCCGAACAGGCCCTTCGGCCAATGGTTCGGCTGATGTACCATTTAGATGATGGAATGAATTATTTTTGTTTTTCTCTAATATAGTTCTATTCCTGAAATAGGGTCTCTTATTAAACATCAGCTTGTGGCTCACCTCGCGCTTGGAATTGCTCTACGTGGTGTCCTCGATGCCCTGCGCAAATCTGTTGATTCGAAGGTTTGCTAGGACCTCTCTTGACAGTGACATTCTTTTACATCTCCAATTTTTCACTGATGCTTCAAACATGTAATGCTGATGGTGTTATTGGCTTGCAGATGTTTATGTTTGGTACAACAGCACTTGAGCAGTTTATGGATCGTGTCATAGAGTGGCCACAATACTGTAATCACATATTGCAGATCTCACATCTTCGTGGAACACATTTTGAAATGGTTTCTGCTATTGAGAGAGCTCTAGCCAAAATCTCATCAAGTCAAAACGAGCCAAATGTTGGCAACCTGCTTTCTGCAGAGCAGCATGTTTCTGGTTCATCATCCATGGAAGGCATAGAGGTAACTTTATACATAGACTTAAGGAAGGAGAACACATTTTGGTGGCAGGCTTTGAATTTGAACTGAATATATACTGTCTCTTGCAAATTGGTTTCCTTTTTTTTAGCAATTTAGGAATATGGGAGGGAGATTGCTACATGCTGATTGATTTGCTATGTTATCAACTCTCTTGAATGCCATGGTTGGATTCTCATGATTTCTTGTACATTCTTCTTACTGAATTTTTGTAGGTGTCTGAATCATCATGGCTGATGGGTACCAGCCCAAGTCAACTAGGAAAGCCTCTTTCTTCTTCTCCTTTGCAACATAGGCAGCACGGTCTTCTTGGGGAGAGATCTAAGGTTTCTATGAGTTCACTGAACAAGAGCATTGTATCCAGTCAACCTCCCCTTGCTTCATCATCTGCTGATTTGACTATTAATCCAAAGGTATCAGGAAATTTTCATACGCATGCCTCCTAATTTCTGATAGCATGACATTTCGATGTAGTGGCTGTTTGTGATTCCTGTTTGCTTGTTCCCTTCACGGCTTCACCTATATATATATATGTTCAATGTAGACAACTGCTCCACCCTCTTTACTAGCTTCACCTCATCAGTCTACCAATGTGTCAACGAGTGTGCATACTGGATTTCTGCGTACTCGAAGTACCTCAGGTGGCTTGCTAGCTTGACGCATTCATGATAACATCAATTACTCAAGCCTTTTACCTTTAATTTACTTACACTGTTCTGCCTGTTTTTTCTAGGATTGCCTAGGCAACCTTCATATACTACTGGATTTGGGACTGCTTTAAATATAGAGACGCTTGTTGCTGCTGCAGAACAAAGAGATACACCAATTGAGGTTGGTTTTGTTTTTTGAGTTGCTCTTTTGGGTTACTCCCTCCATTCGCATATGAGAGGCATCTAAGAAGTTTTCACCAAGACCAAGAAATCCAAACTTCTATCTAAATCTCATTAATTCCTGGCCGTGCTAATTAATCTTGCATTCTGCATGCGTGACGTGCCAACCGTCCGCGACGCTCCGCATAGCAGGAAATCCCACGATGCTTGCACTCGCTCTGGCTCTCCCGCAGCTGGTTGGTTAGCTGGAGTGGCATGCACACGTCTCAGTTAATTCCTTCGGGTAACTTGCATGCATGCATGCTGAGCTGAGGCGTCCACCCCTTAGGCACTGGTCATATGTGAAAACTTTTCTGGAGCCAGCACGCCCCTCATATGCTAATGGAGGGAGTAATACATAACTCATCCTGTGCTAATGAACTTCTTCTCTTAACCTAGACACCTCCACCTGAAGTTCAGGACAAGATTCTTTTTATGATCAACAATATATCCATCTCAAACATGGAAGCTAAGGCAAAGGAATTTAATGAAGTCATACATGAACAGTATTATCCTTGGTTTGCACAATACATGGTCATGAAAAGGTATCATTCTGAATTTACTTTTTTTTTTGTATAGATTTGTCTGACAATGCTGAGGTATACAAATCACTGCTCATCTTGACAGGGCAAGCATTGAACCAAATTTCCATGATCTGTATTTGAAATTCTTTGATAAAGTCAACTCAAAATCCTTGAACAAGGAAATACTGAAAGCTACATATGAGAACTGCAAGGTTTTTGTCCACTCCAATTTGTCTGCCCTGTTCTTATTTTTTGCTAGCCATTTTGTTTAAACTTGGGACACTTTTGCTGCAGGTCTTGTTAAGATCAGACCTTATCAAATCTAGTTCTGAGGAGCGCTCCTTACTAAAAAACTTAGGCAGCTGGTTGGGAAAGTTTACCATCGGTAGGAACCAGGCACTAAGGGCTAAGGAGATTGACCCAAAATCTCTTATTGTGGAGGTACTGCTTCTCTGCATTAAATTCTAGTAGTTGGAGTTCTGAAAGCACCCTTAGGCTGTCTAGAGCTTTTATTTAATATTGCTCTATATAACTTAATAAGATATTTCTGTTTCACCTGTGTTTTTTTGGTAAATTATTTATGTGCTTCTTGAGGTGTACAATTCACTTCAACAGATTCAATTTGTCTGCCTATAATCTTTTGAGAATTTCTATCTCCAGGCATACGAGAAAGGATTGATGATTGCAGTCATACCATTCACTTCAAAGGTGTCCATTCCTGCTATATTTTTCATAAAAAGATTTCTCCAATGATTATAATCTGATTGAAATAGCCCAAAGAAAATCCAATTATTATCTTTGCCGCATATCCTGAAATCATGACCATTGGCTGCTCTGCAGATTCTTGAACCTTGCCAGTCAAGTATCGCATATCGTCCTCCAAATCCATGGACCATGGGAATCCTAAGTCTACTTGCTGAAATTTATAATCTCCCAAACCTCAAGATGAATCTGAAATTTGACATTGAGGTCCTCAACATTTCCTTTTTTGATAGTTCCTTTACTGGCCTTGTATCTGCCCTACCCATGCTCACTGTTCTTTTGTGATTTCAGGTTCTATTTAAGAACCTTACTGTTGACATGAAGGATGTGAAACCAACATCCCTGCTTAAAGATCGTCTGCGTGAAGTCGAGGGAAATCCGGATTTTTCAAATAAAGATGTTACTGCATCTCAAACCCCTGTGGTTGCAGAAGTCTCTTCAGGAACCATCCCTTCACTAACCCATGGAACAGCAGCCTGAGATCAATATCACATCCCGAGCTATGAGCCTTCCAAATATACTTAATCAGGTTGGCTTTGAACCTCTATCAATTATGATGTGGCGCTGTTCTGCCATTATAGTTGGAATACATTTTGTTTGCAGTATGCTGCTCCTGTCCGTCTACCTACAAACAGCACGGTAGAAGATGACAAAGTTGCTCTGATGATGCCTGAGCAAGTGCCCTCGTTGGCCCAGGTTTCCCAAGCACAAACACAATCACCATCGCCATCTCCATTCTCTGTTAATCAGGTTAACTTAATGTTTAACTGCTGTTATTTATCTAAACAACTAGATTATGCTATCTGATTTGTTTACCATTTGTGATATGTAGCTTATGGCGCTATTCCACGTGATGAGATACGCTTCAAAATAAATCCAAAGCTTGGCTCGCTTGGTCCACAATTGCAGTATAGCAAGTATGCTTCCAAGTTTCCGAAATGAATTTGTTATATTTCATTTGAACTTCTTTTGTTGCTGATAAATTACTTGCTTTATCTAGAATTATGGATTTGGCTTTGGACAAGGCTAACAGGGAGATAATACTCCCTGTTATTCAAAGAAGTGTGACAATAGCAAGCCGAACTACAAAAGAACTTATTGTGAAGGTTACTTTCTGTCCTGCTTTGGTTTAAGATGTTAGTGTGATGATATTGTTGACACTTATATTTCTTGAAGGATTACGCACTGGAGTCTGATAACAATACGATAACTCGATCTGCACATTTGATGGTTGCAACATTAGCTGGAAGTCTGGCACATGTTACTTGCAAGGTATTTCTGCTTCAGGCCTTTCAGACTATGTTGATGCAATGCTATGCTTACCTGTTGCTTACCTGTTGATCCTATTAGCCCCTAACAGTTTGTATCTGTTGAAGATATCTGTAACTGTATTTCCTTTTTCTCTGCTATAGGAACCTCTTCGTGTCGCATTATATTCCAATCTTCGGAATCTCATTCAAAACCTTATGAGCGGCACTGAAACTATCGAGCAACTTATTCACATGCTAGTCAACGATAATTTGGATCTTGGTTGTGCCATCATTGAGGCTGTGGCGACACGTCAGGTAGCACCTTGGCAATTCTAATTCTGCTGAGCTACATACACCTTTTACTTCCCCTTAGGCGGAGTGGCCAGTCTTCTGTAATTGCTTCAAGTCATTTAAGCTCAGACATATAACAATGATAAACTCAAACTCAAAGATAAACTATATTATGTTTAATGGGTAGTTTGGTACTACCACCGTCCTGAGATACAATGGATTTGGGTTTGTCATAAGTCAAACTACATTAAGTTTGGCCAACTTCATAGAAAAGACTAAAGTATTATCGATACCGAGGAGATAATAAACTATAAATCTACGAGTATCTGATGATGTTCATCTAATATTGTAAATATTATTCCTCTGTAAATTTGCCAAACTTAGGATAGTTTGACCTAGGGCAACTCAAAATCCATATATTTCAATGTTGATGTTCTTTCTGGACAACATTAATCATGGAGATCTGGACCCAATATCATTTAGCCAAGCACATGCTTTTCATTAGAGATGGCAATGAATTAGCATGCCCATGTCGAAAGTAGGACCCTAGAATTAAAACCTCGCGTTCACAACTTAACATTTTAGCGAAATTGACTAAATTTTGTTGGAGATGATTCAGTACAATTGCCCACTACTTTCTGCCACGCCATGTGACTAGATGTGTATTAGGGTTTCATGCCAAAAGTCGGAGTGTTGTACTTGGACCCTAACTAAAAACCTCACGTCAACACCTTAAATTTTTATTGAAATTGATGTTTTTTTGGGGATGACTTAATACAATTGCTCCCTACTTTGTGTAGATCAGTGTGAATTGATATATGGGGCCCATGTCAAAAGTCAGACCCTAAAATTATTATATCAGCGAAATTAACTGAAGATTTACTTACTGCTCATGGCTGCAGATTGGTACGACTATATATATGTGTGGGTCCCACGTCATAAACTTAAAACCTGCCTTTAAAGGCTGGTCGACTTCTCATGTAGTCAAGTCCACATTTTGAGTCAAAATGTTCAATGAATTTTGGATTTTGTTGGATTGAATGATTATATGGATGTCCAAATCCAAATAGATCCTATCCAAGTGCACCCAAAGCAACTAGAGTCCATATTTACTTTGTATTATTCAAATTCACTACCACCTCTACTTTGATAATGGATAAGTGGCTGACACTCTTTTTCTTTCCCCTGATCCTCATTACTAACATGCTTTTGTCAGGCTGTTGAATTGATTGATGTAGACATAGCTCAGTCATTTTCGCAAAGGAAACAGAGAGAGGCCGGTGGTCCTGCATATCATGATGCCTTTGCTTATGCTCAAGGGCCATTCGCTCGTGTACCTGAAGCTCTACGTCCTAAACCTGGGCATTTATCTGCTTCCCAACAAAGAGTGTATGAGGTACAGCAGCAAAACATAAACTGCTGAATTGAAATTATGCATGTTGTGTCTGTATTGGACACATATGACTATCTGCATCCAACTCTTCTTTCAGGACTTTGTTCATGTGTGGAATCCCCATAGTCAAAATGTCGGTGCTACAGGTTCTGGTCTCTCTGGTGGTGGTACTGCCTCAAGCACTCTTGGTGTACCTCGAGCTTACAGTCCAAATTCAGCACCAGTATCCTCCAGTAATTTGTCAGCTATTCATATGAGTGGACTAACATCTATAACTCAACCAACGGATCTGGGGTCTGAGGAATCAGTTACTGGTATCACACAATTTTCAAGGTATACATGCTTTGGCTATCTTTTACGGGATGTGTGATCCTTTTTTTTTTCTGTTGCTTGGTTTGGACTGATTAATATCTTGTGTCTTCCATAGTAATCCTGCCCAAGTTGGAGCAAGCGAGTCTTTGGTACTTGGTGGAACCATTGGTGCTGCATCTACATTTTCTCCGTTGGAATCTAATGACCTTTCTGTCAGTGCAACGACTGTCACAACCAATGTAATTTTTTCCTGTTGACCTCATGACTATATTGCCATATATTATTTTCTAAGACCTTTCTAATTGCCAGGAAATAAGTGCTATGGTGCCTCCTCCATCAGTATCTGCTGCTGATCGCCTGGGATCTATTTTACCTGAACCTTTGAATACTGGGGATGCATTGGAGAGATACCAACAGGTTGCTCAAAAGGTAATGATATTTTGGTTCGTGCCTGTCACGAAGATCCTTTTCGGCTTGTCTTAAATACTAGGTGGATACCCCGCGCGTTGCTGCGGGTATTCCAGACAATTTTAAAAGAAATTAGACTATTTAAATTTATAGTTATATGAATGAAAAAATCTTAAATTAATTTTGGTGATCGGTTCGACATGCATATTAGTGGATGAAGAGAAACTATCATAATTATATGTGCTAGTTGGCTATAATTGCAACTTCTATTGGATTGTTGATGTGGATAGTTTGCATGTTGAGAGAATTAGATAGTGGGGTTTATTCTTGTAGGAGATATAGATATAGATAGATATAGAAAATATAATGGGAATTACTAAATTGAAATGATCATGGCTTTGCTTTTAAATCCTTACACTTGCTGACTGAAGCCTTCTACATCGTTCCTAAGTTAAAGATCAGATGTTCTCATCCTGTGAAATATGCCTAGAATTATTTGGTATCCTATTCTGCTTTGCCTGTAATCTACTATGAACGGTTTTGTTTTCTTTGGTAGCCTATTGATATACTAATAGTGTATTCTTCCCCTACAGCTGGAAGCATTGATTGCTAATGATGGCAAAGATGTGGAGATTCAGGTCAGACAGTGCTTTGTTTATACTCAGCACATCAATATTTCTTGTAGTATTCAGGGCCTACATGTTTTTTTTTGGTTGCAAAAATAGGTTTCCTTTTCTTCTTATCTGATGATACCTAATGTAATGTTTGTGTTCAGTCTGTTATTACGGAAGTGCCTGATATCTTACGGAGGTGTGTTAGCCGGGATGAGGCTGCATTAGCAGTAGCACAAAAGGTAATTGGTCTATTTGATTAGGAATATATGTATTTCTCTGTTGTTTGTTCTTTGTAACGTATTGTTTTGACTATTTTAACATCAAGCTTGTTTTGGTGCATTATGTCCCAGGTTTTCAAAAGTTTGTATGATAACACATCAAATAGTACTTATGTCTCCTGGCTTCTAACAACCTTAGTTGCAATACGAGATGTCTGCAAGCTTGTTGTCAAAGAGCTAACAAGTTGGGTATGTTTTAACCTTTGTATTCCATGTTATCTGGTTTATTGTGATATAGTTGTTAACGTTGGAATTTTTTACGTTCAGACAAGCTGAGTTAATTATGTTTTGATTTTGTGTCATTCCATTTTATATTTTTATATTGTACATACATTTTATGGCTAGATTGTTGAATTTTGATATTTCATAGGTTTCTTTTTATTGGAATGAAGCTTTATTTTTTTAGGGTCTTCTTTGTCATTAAGTTAAATTTTGTTTGCATATTGATTCTGTTTTATAGTGACTTCAAAGCGAACTTTCTTTATTTGTTTATTATCCCTTTTGTTCAGGTAATATATTCAGATGAAGAGAAGAAGTTTAACATTGAAATCATTATCGGCCTTATTCGTTCCGAATTGCTGAACCTTGGGGAGTATAATGTTCATTTGGCAAAGCTAATTGATGGTGGAAGAAATAGTATGTTGAGATACAAAATATTTGCTTTCATTTTATTTATTTCTTATTTTATACTTGTGCACATTTATCAACAAAAGTTACTGGATGGTCTCAAAGTTCATTAGACTTGTCATCATAAATTCTGTTGCTATACGTTTACCTGGATTATATAACTAGTAAATTGTAGTGACAAACCAATTGAGATAGATGCATAAAAAAATACATGAATGTTTAGGGGAAAAAACTATCTAGAGAACAGGAGAAGGAAGGAACATTTAGTGCTCAAAAAATATTTTACATCAATTGCCCACTGGATTAGTGCAATTCTTAGACGGTGATCCCTGTTTAAACTTCTGGATTGGCATAATTGTTCCCACGTTTTTGTTCCTGTAAATCAGAGAGCTTTGTGGACTGGACTATTTTGTACTACTCTCCATTTTTTTAAAATGAGATTGATATTGTTTTTCAGTTAGTTGGATTTACCTGCTTTCTTTTGTCCTACTCAGAGGTTGCAACGGAATTTGCAATGTCTCTTGTCCAAACATTGATTACTCAAGATTCTGTCGGTGTCTCAGAGCTTTACAATGTTGTTGAGGCACTGTCGAAGGTATGTGTAATTCTTGGTATGATCTTTATTTTCTTTTAGTATTTATCCAAGGACCTCGTTCAACAGTAAGAAATGTTGGTTTGCAGCTTGCAAGGAGACCAGGTTCACCTGAATCGTTGCAACAATTGATTGAAATTGCAAGGAATAATGTGAGCACCACTACTGGTTTTGTTGTTGGGAAGGATGAAAAGGTCAAACTGCCAAGGATAAAAAGGTTTATGATCTGATCTAAAAATATATGTTGCCTTCACATCTATGAATATTCTTTCATATCTCCGCCCTGTTTAATCGATTGCATTGCTCTTACTCAATTTTTAGGTTCTTGCTACCCGGCCCAACAAAGAGGAAAGCACTGCTAATGAAATTACACTTGTTGATCCAAATCAGGTTTGGTTGACATGTGGAACTTCTTATTCAGTTTTATGTATTATGAATCTTACAGACTTATAAGAACTTGATTTCCATAAACCTATTTTCTTCATATAGATGTTTTGATTCTGTTTCTATTTTCTTTTGATTCCAATTTTCAAATTCTTGGGTATGGATTCAGAATTCCTTAATGTACTCAAAAGTGTTTTTTTTTTTTTGTTTTGGTTTAATAAGCAACATTTTGTTTGGAACTTGGATGTTCCCTTTTCCACTCGGAATTACAATTACCTGTCATGATTGCGGTGTTGTGGTCAGTTATTAGCATGTTAGTTCAACCAGGAGATAAGTCAGTTGTATAATTCTTCCATTGGTGGTTCCTGCTCAAGCCATTCTCACAACTATACCTTAAATATATTTGCTAGACTAACATTAATCTGTTAAATTGTTTGATGTACAGGTGGCAGTCATGTTTTCCGAGTGGTGTCAGATATGTAATCATGCAAGTGCTAGTGATGCGGTATACAGTCGCTTTGTCACACAGTTGCAGCAGGATGGTCTGCTGAAGGGAGATGATATCTCTGAACGCTTCTTTCGTATTCTCACGGTGATGAATCTACCTTTGTACCAGATTATGCAGTGCACTTTGGCATACTCAGATACTTATTTTGAATCATTCAGGAACTTGCTGTTACACACACACTAGTCTCCGAGCAAATCGTTGCTCCTGGTGGATCATCTCAGCAATCACCACAGCAACCTCACATTTCATATTTCTCCATTGATTCATATGCAAAGCTTGTGGTTATGGTTCTCAAGGTACCTAAAGGATTTTCCACATGTATTAAATGTGACTTAGACTGCAGTTTTTCGGTGTTGAGTTCATTAAAATCATTTATCATAACTGTTTAAAATTGAGTAAAATGTAACTTTGAGTTATTGTCGATTGTTATTAATTTCTTGCTTGTTGTTTGTATTCAGTACTCTTCAGTGGAGATAACGCCAAATAAATCCAGTATACTTTCCAAGGTTCGTTTTTTTCAAATTGGTTATGGCTTTGGAACATAGACATGTATTGATAGTTCATAAAACATTTTCCAACTTGTCTTGTCCAGATTCTGTCTGTTACAGTGAGAGCCATTCAGAAAGATGTTGAGGAAAAGAAAGCTTCATTTAATCCTCGGCCATACTTTCGATTGTTTATAAATTGGCTCTATGACCTTACTACTACTGATGGCCACCAGGATGGTTCTAATTTTCAGGTACACCTGTTAGTTATGTACTCACCGTGCTAGTATTGTTTAATGCTTTTATTGTGGCATATGTGATATAGTAATGTTGATTGGTGTCAGGTTTTGACTGCATTTGCAAATGTATTCCACATGCTACAACCCTTGAGAGTTCCTGCCTGGAGGTCTGTCCATCACATTTGGTCTACTTTGTCAATTTTACCTTTCTATGTTGATGTGTTCAATTATTGTGTCATTGTGTGCCATCCATAACATGTGTTACATTAAAGCAGTAATGTCCTGGTCGCCCAATAAAATATTTGTTATACGAACTGACCTTACATCATTTAATCTGGATTGGGATTATAATGTGACGTCACAGAACTAGGACTTATTTTCTCTTTCCTGTTTATGGAGTTCCAACTGTCAATTGAACTCACACTGCTTAGGTGATGTGAGCAGAAATTAGTTCACCTAGGCAGCTTAAATTTCAAACTCCAAACTAGGAAATGTTCTTTTTTGCACCATGAACTGATTCTTCTTTCCCTCTACTACTTGGTGTTTGCTTTCATACTAGGCATACAAGTACCTCTTTTGACAATTGCTGCTTTATTATCGACTAACTATTTTTAACTTTTTTTTAACACATCTATGTTCGCTATTCTATATTATCTGATTAAAACTATCCTCTTGTATAGCTTTGCTTGGCTTGAGCTGGTGAGTCACAGGAGCTTCATGCCAAAACTTCTGATGTGCAATTCACAGAAAGGTTGGCCGTTTTTTCAGCGGCTGCTTGTTGCTCTTTTCAAATTCATGGAACCATATTTGAGAAATGCTGAACTCCCAGAGTCGGTAAGTTTTGTATTTTTTGCACTCATTACTAGCCTGATTCAAGGAATACTTTGTAATTTTTATATCATGTCTACTTTTTTGTAGGTGGACCTTTTATACAAAGGAACTATGAGAGTTCTGCTTGTACTACTCCACGACTTTCCTGAATTTCTTTGTGATTATCACTTCAGTTTCTGTGATGTGATTCCTTCAAGTTGCATTCAAATGCGCAATGTCATTCTTAGTGCTTTTCCACGTAACATGAGACTGCCAGACCCTTCTACTCCTAATCTAAAGGCATGCCATCTGTGGAGCAGTGCTTTCTGTCATTATACCAATTGGGCATATTTAATTGTTTTTTCTTGTTTTTACAGATTGATTTGTTGGCTGAAATTTCAATAGCACCACGAATCATGTCGGATGTTGATGGTGCCCTCAAATCAAAGCAGTTGAAGACTGAGGTTGATGAATATCTCAAGGTCAAATAATTTTTCTTGTTATTATCCTTTGTATGAATTTGGACTGCTATTCATAGGCTGATATTGTTCTCGCTTTGGTATCACACAGAGGCCGGAAGGCTCTTCCTTTCTAAGTGACCTGAAGCAAAAATTGCTGCTGCCTCAGAATGAAGCAACTGTTGCCGGGACACGCTATAACGTGCCCCTGTTAAATTCACTTGTTCTTTATGTTGGCATCCAAGTGAGTTTTCCTCCAGTCAGTTCTCTCATAAAAAGAAAATACATTATGCACTGAAGAGCCAATGAAAGTTATGCTGTTACATCACCTTAACCGTCCTCTGAATTATTGTTTTTGTTAATGAAAATTTTACAACCCACTTTTATACAACATGGCATATCCACTGATAAGAAATCAGCCACATGCCCAGCACAAGGGCAACAAAAGCACGTCCATAGATACATCGACAAGGGAACAA
>DXKC01006686.1:0-10971 GCA_031170775.1 Cymbopogon citratus
AACTGGGCGGGGCGCTTGCCTTCTTTTTCTTTATTCGTCTAATAGAAATCGCGGCAAAGCTTTTGCCGTCCTTTCTAGAAAAAAAAATATGTATATTTCTTTCCGGATAAGAGGATCGATGTAGCCTACCAGTACAGGGTACATGGAGTGGACGCAGCAGCCAATCCACGCTTGAGAGTGTTTTTTTTTTTTTTGGCCAATCTTATCAACCCAATCAATTACTAAATCGGGATTCGTGGGCAGGTGCCATATGACTTTTCAAATGCCCCTTTTTCTAATTTCTGATACTCCAAGCCATGATTAAGGTTAGCTTGTACATCTCATCCGTGTGTGATCTGATCCCACTGCAGAGGAAATCGCTGCCATGAGAGACAGGGAGGGAGACTGAGTGACAAATAGCGTGAGGTCTGAGGAAAAGCTAACGAGTGATGGTTGTCACTGTCTAGCTAAGCAAGGACTCGTCAAAACTGAGATGAGAGTTGCCGCTTGCTCCTCCATCCCAAAATCAATAAACATTTCTCTTCCCATGAAGTCAATTTTTTTGAGTTCACCCATATTTATTCAAAAGTATACTTTTTATTATTTATACACCCAATAGCTAAAACTAATAACCATGAAATACTGAATACTACCAAACCGTGTCAAAATTATCCAGGTATACTGACACTTGACTACTAAGTAAATTTTATTCAGTATAACAATTTGATGTGTGTAGAAACTATTCTAGCAGATGTATATTTTTATCATAATAATGAGGTAGATATTATTTTATATATTTATATATAGATTAACATTTTTCCTATCTATCTGTTGAAAGAAAATTTTCTCTTCCATCTTGCAATATGTGCAGTCTCTGTTTATTGTCCTTTACTCCTTTGTTGTCTGTTTTCTGTGGCAACAACACACCACTTTTTTATCATTATCTTTCCATAGAAAAAAATATTATTGTTCTTTGTTCTCTGTTTTCTGTGCCAACACACACCACTTTTTTATCCTTGTCTTTCCATAGAAAAAAATTATTTATTATCCTTTGTTCTCTATTTTCTATGCTAACACACACCACTTTTTTATCCTTGTATTTTCATAGAAAAAATTGTTAAATTGTTATTGTTTTCTATTATCTGTGATGATGACATATGCCACCCTTGAATGATGATCCAAGAGTCTAGAACGTTCTAAGAAATGTTTGTTACTTTTCTTATGAAAGAGATATAGCAACTCCCATATATTAAACTAAAAAGTTTTGACTGAGTATTTTGGAACGGAGAGGGTTTTTTTTTTTTTGACAAAGAAGTGGGAGGCAGCCCTGTCTCTGTTGCAGCTTGGGTCATGGTGGGGGCCTGGGCTGCGGCCCAGTCGAGTCCATTTCTGTTGTCCTAATTGCACACCACGACCACGTGCCTTCACGTGGGCTTAAAGTGTATGGTGGGCTCTATGAGAGTGAGAGGGAAAGGAGTAACTCTCAAGCACAGTACTGCTGCTTCTGTCTCTTTCTCTTCTGTCTCTCAATCAAGAAAAAAACGGACAGACCTTGTGCAGAGTTTGCAGTTTCCAACTCTCTCTGAGACTGCCAATCATTTGACCGTATTTACAAGTCGGTTTTTTAGGCGACGACCATCTTTTACGGGCCTATTTGGATCAACTAGAACGAGTGATGAGCCAACTAGCAAAATCACTAGTTCTAATAGTTGGGTTTTATGGACTAGTCAACTAACAACTAGTTGAGTCTTTGATTAGTTGTTAGTCCATCCATTTACTAGTTCACCTGTTTAGATCATCGTGGGTTGGATGCCAACCATATTTGACGTCCTGAATTTCAGGTGGCCACAATTTAACTCCTGTTTGTCTAGGGATTAGATTACCCAGCGCACCAAAAGGTGGCTAGACTATTGAGGCTGCTAAACCAATTGTCTCATGACAACCCCGTGCTAAACCAAGTCAGTGTCAACTGTCTCATGGGTAAGATCGACGTGTCTGGCATTGACAGTCTTATTGTGCAACTGACACTGGCTTGGTTTGGTCAGCGAGCCATCATCATGATATTAAAAATCTTGAAAGAGAATATTCCTTGATGCTTGACTTGGTTTGGTCAGCGAGTCATCATCATGATTTTTAAAATCTTGAAACAGAATTTCCACAGGAGAGTGCAGCGAATATCTCCTATGCAGCAAATGTCTTAAGCAGGTGCAGCGTTTGCTAATGTCGAGAAGCCTGGCGGAACAAAATTCGGTCGCTGCATCAAGCATGCTTGGAGCCCAGCAAGCATCGGGTAACATCTTTATTGGCGTGGGACTGACGAAATGTTTTTTTTTTAAAAAAAAATCAGGGCTGAAATTCGCCCTCCAGGGGGTTCGGTGCCTCAGGTCGTCTTCAGGCTAGAGGACTTTGTCATTTGTTTTTTTTTTAAAAAAAAAAGGTTCACTTTTCTCTTTCCAACATGCAGAGCAAGGTGCAACGAGACACAGAGCGCAGAGCACATAGCAGTTCAGGCGCAGCACCGCGAGCCAATTCCAAAGTTGGTGCGAGATAGCACCAGAAGAAAATTTCGGTAGACTGGATTGCAATTTCGGCTGCTCTGTGGTTTACTGAAGCAGGTCTGTTTGTCTCTGGCAGGCACGCCTCTAGGCCCCCAGGGGAAGATGGATGCTGAGAAGTGGAAGGCGATCGAGGGGTTTAGGACTACTCATCCATGCAATCAGGTATACCATCTTATCCTTCTGCTTTGACCAGCTTCATTCAGCAAAACCATGAGCACTTGAGCAGCATATGTTGTGTCGAACAAAGATACAGAAGATGCTTAGTGCCATGCTTGTACACTGCATATAGATTAGCAACGCCTTACCGTTCAGGCACCGACAGAAAAAATGGGCGGAGGGGATCATTTCAAGGCCTTAGTATAGGATACGTGAGGTAATTTCCAAAGGTGAACGCACCCACAAATCAAAATGCACCTGCAACGAACAAACTAGAAACCACACATTTCTCAACACAGCAACAGATACTTTAAGCCTACTAAGATCCGCTTCCATAAACCATTAACCATCACGGGTAAAAGTTCAGACGCTGGCAAGTTTGTCAAGTGTGCCTTGCCGAGGTGAAAGAAGCAATAAATAAAGAAATAGATTGGAGTAATTCTAGTCTAGCGGATTCGTATTCTCTAAAACCATTCAGTTCAGAAAGCACAAGTTTCTACGGCCCTCAGCCGCTCGTCCCATTCAGCTGGGCAGAGCTGAGCCTCCCAGGGCAGAAATTTCGTGCTAGCTGGACTCATGGCAGAGAATAACAGGATCCGTTTGCTCAGAATCTCCATGTCTTTTACTTTCCGATGGTCGTAGCCACCTGCTTATCACCCGTCCCCATCAAATCTGTCGCGGCCTCAAGCAGCAAGTCCAGGCCATCGGGCTCGCCAATTTTCAGAATGTCTGCATCGTAATCCTTCCTGTGGAGCATCAGTATTCTCTTCTCCTTTTCCTTCCGCTCCTTGCAGGGGTCGCAGTCCCAATACTCCTTGGGCACCTTTTGCTTAGGAGGATCAAGGCAGTACAGGTGGTAAGCTTGATCACAACAGTCGCAGAGAATGATCTTATCATCATCCTTGTTAAACAGGCAGACACGGCATAGGCAAGATGGGCAATACCAGCACTGACTGCCTATCTGAACAGCACTTGCAATCTGCTCTGTAGTCAGGCAACTGATATGGTAGTACTTGTAAAAGCAAGCGGAGTGGTCACAGATCAGGAACCTCTTTTCCTCCTTTTCAGGTCTTCGACACACTTTACAGTAGCCCAATGAAGCAGTATCGGACAGCTCCAGAAGTTCAAAGGAGGCCATACTTCAGATCTACACAAGTGATAACATAAGTTGAGCAACACAAACAAGTACAGCATTGTTCAGTGCAAAATGTCTATCCCAACTGAGATTTATAGAAATATGAAAAAACATTTGATCAGTAATGTTTTTTCCATAATTTATCTGACGAAACTGAATATGAAAGTTGATCAGCGTTTTCACCCAGGGGACTCAAAATGCGCTAATGGAACAATACCAAAACATGGACGAAATCAATACATGTAAACCTTCATCCTGAAGAAATCAGGTGTAGATGAAAGTAAGATGCAACAGGAAATATTGGGTATTTGCGTGATCAAAATGCCTTCCAATATCCAGCTATCCTATCCAACTTAGAGCTCCCAGGGGACTCAAAATGCGCTAATGGAACAATACTAAAAAATGGACGAAACCAATACATGTAAATGTTCATATTGAAGAAATCAGGAGTAGATGAAGTAAGATGCAACAAGAAACATTGGGTATTTGCGTGATCAAAATGCCTTCCAATATCCAGCTATCCTATCCAACTTGGAGCTGCAAGACCAATCCAGGGCAACTAATAGATTCAGTCGAGGAACATGAATTTTTTTTAAAAAAACGAATCAATCAGTGTAGATGACAATTGTTAATATAGAAGAAGACCGACCTAGACTGGGAAAACAACGGCACCACAGAAGAAGGAAAATAACACTACAACTAAGACAACTCAGGCAACAACAAAGGATGGTTTGGTTTTGTAAAACAAAATAAATTTGCTGAGCAACTCCAGATAAAACAAGCCACTGGGCAGACAAAAAAATGATCCATGGACTCTAATCCCTCACAAAAGTCGGTCCCTATTTGAGTTATTCTGCTTCAGCTATCTATTTCTGGAGATATGTTCCATTCTGCATTCTGAGCAACCATTTAGCTAACAGGCACTGATTCATGTGTCCATCTTGAACTCCCAATACCCCTTGCCTTTTCAACATGCAAACAAACATCCCAACTGACCCAATACTCTCTGGAAATAAGGCCGATAGGTAACCTATATCCATGAATATCATGCCACAAAAATCTCCTCCTGACAAATTGTTACACTGAAATAAGGCCGATATGTAACCTATATCCAGTAAAACAAGCTTATCCTTCCAAAAGACGGGCACCTATACAAGATGCCAACACTGCTAATTTGTGCATCAAGAATTTCCATTCCACCAATAATAACCCTCTTGTTGACAATGGCACTCCAAGGCAAATGATTGGAAAGTGACCATTGTTACAATTGAATAACATCTCTGCTCTTTATTATCATTAACCAAAAATATGAAATTACTTTTCAGATAATTTATCTTCATCTCAGACAATATTTCATATGCATACAACAAAAAATCCAAATCCTGAACCAAAAAGTACTCATTTTTAAAGATTACCACAGCCTTTGAAGCAAGATTAGCCCATTTGGGATCAAATAGGGAATTACTTCACTTTGTTGAGCTCTTCTACAATAGCAGGCAACTCATGGGCCGATCTAGCAGTGGGGCGGGTGGGGCTCAAGCCCCTCCTACCACCTCTATGACAATTGAGCTCTTCCTTCTCCTTGAGCCCCTTTAATTTTTTTAGACATGATCACAGGAAAGAGATAAAAGAGTGGTTATAGAGGTTGAACATGACTAGTCCCCTCTTCCAATAAATTCTAGATCCGCCACTGAGGTAACCCAATACCTACCTGGCACTGTTCGCTTGAACTTATCAGCCATGATACACCGTTTTCTCTCACAACAAATAAGCATCAGTAGGCCACAAAACCTAGTAACCGAACAGCTGCCAGATCAGGGAATCAATCAGATCTGGGCCCTATTCTATTCTATTGGACTGAAAAGTCAGATACCTTTCCTCATCAAAAGATAAATAATAAAAAAAATAATATCAGCTACTTCTCGATCTATAAAATCTTCAATCAACCTCAACAGTTTTAAGTTTCTCTATAGTTCACACTACAAATCCAGCTATGCCCAAACAACTCTTCGTAACAGAGAAGCATCGAAACACTGGAACAAAATCTGAATTCGCCAAGTTCGTCAAGAATTTTGGGGAAAAACAGGGCTAAAACAACAGGAAGTAAGGGTTTGGGGAGAAACCTGTGCCTGGAGGAGTGGAGGCACTCTGGGAAGATTGGCTGCGCCCAGCTGCGTTTGGGGGAGTGCAGGAGGAGCACGGAATCCAGGGAAGATGTGCGAGGGGAGAGATATATATTGGATACAGCTCAAGAGGGGAGGAACTCTCCTCCTTAATTGTTCGAGGCAACGCTCCTGCCTTCTTCCAAAAAGAAGAGGGGAGGATCCTGACAAAATTCGTGCAAAGATAGGTGTGAGAGGTTATTGCTGCCTTCCTTTTCTGCTTGCCTTTTTTATCACCCCAAAAGAGTTGTGTTGGTGTTCTGTCCCCTGTTAAACACAATTTCTAAGGTGTTTGTCACTACCCTGGATATCTGTGTAGTCATGGAGGGTACTGACAACTGAAAGAATGAAGTCATAGTTTGCCCAGGTATATATTTGTGTTGAAACTCTGATGGATGAATTACAAAATTGATGGCATTGCTTAATACTTTATAAATTCAAGACAAAAGTAAGTTTCCAGTATGTTATTTTCTTAGGCTTGATAAATATGAACACTCTAAAGTTAGCATTAGTTTTCATGAAATGTAGTGTACATTCCTTTATTAAAAATGAGAAATTGTATAAGTTTTTACCAGCACCACTTCTCACCTTGGTTCAATTCTTCATTCCCACGTTGGATGTGCCACTGGTACCTAAAACAGAAGTGTGAAAATGTTATCTTTCACAATCGAAACAAAAAAAAAAAAGAATAAAAAGCTCTTGTGGTGAATTAAATTTTGTTTTGTCTCAGATTTTCTAATAGACCTGTTTCACTTTCAAATGCTAACTATCTCAAGCGATATGATGACAGATTCTAATCTTGCTGCCAATCTCTTCAAACACTTGGATGCAATATCTAGGAGAAGTATTTGTATTTTTCCCCATTTATCATCAATAAAATAAAAATACCATGTGTGTTACTGATAGAAGTTGGATGCATAACTGGATATAAGTTCGTGTGATCCATGAACAAATTGCTGAAGATGTTCATATAGGATACTACAGTTACATATTTAACTGCAAGGGAGCCTCAAACGCTTAAGAACTTTCCCCCCTCTCTTTCACATTCTATTTTCTTTAGTTGTTGATCCAAAATTTTGGGTACCTCCTGCCAGCACCAAAAGTTCAGAAACAGACAAATATTTTTTTAAAAAAAAAGGCCAATATACTAATAAATTACTGACTTGTTGGGTTGGAAGTGCCAAAATTGCTTGTTAGGTGTAACTTTGCATGGATTAGCAGAAAACAGCCTAGACTGTGACAATGCCAATCTGGAATATGCTAAGTGACTTAAAAGTTACTAGAAGATTAGACATTCACAGAACTTGTCGTCCTGTGACTGTATGCTACTTCACTGGGATTTTAGGAAATCATTAAAGTGTGCTAAATTATTTGATATAGCAGAATATACACAGCTGTCCTTAATCCTGATACAGATAATACTTTTTCACTTTTTTTGTTATTATTTGAACTAATTGCACATGTAATGTTCAATATGCAATACATGTGACGCATGAATCCCTGATTTGACATGTTAAGTAGAGTTACCTCAACAAATAGTTATAAACAAATGCACCAGGGACATTTGTTTCCCCATTCATAGAGAATTGTAGCTTAGATGATAACTCATTCTTGATGCTGTTTATAGTGTTTGCCGTGTAATATTAAAAACATGAGGCTGCTTACAAAATATAATGACAGATTAATAACTTTCTGTCAGTCGTGTAGGAACCTAATCAGAAGTCCGGTAATTCCAAATTTTGATTTTTCTGTTGGTGGAAAATTACCATTTTTAGAGGTAGATACATTTCAGTTTTCACTGCTAGAGCTAGTAGGGTTTAACCATAAAAGTGAGCAATATGCATAAAGTGGAACAAATTTTTCAGCACATGAACTCCAGTTTTCTTCCCTGAACCAAAAAATAGACTCACAGGGTGTAAATTATGATGGTTTGGAACTTTGGATACATTTGGCAGGTTATATTACATTCAAAAAACATTTGGCAGGTTATAAAGACATCTTTTTTTGTGTGTTTTTACACTTTGACTTGCATCGTGAATATGTTACTGTCCAAATGTCTCAAGAGATTGTGCACAAGATCAAGCTGCATTATAAGGTCTATTCAGATTGTAGGGCATGCATTTTATGTAGGTGACAACGAATAGAAGCCTAAGAAAAATACACATGATCAGGTTGTAGGGTTTAGAGTTGTAGGCATGCATTTACCACAAACAGGTGCTTAGGCTTAATTTTATGGCAATAACTCCCTTTGCTTTCGTTTTATTTTGGTCAAGAAAAATAAGCCTTTTTCACAGCCAATTCAGGTAAATATGGTGGCATATACATTGCTAGGGATGAGGAGCAAAATATAATACTAACCTTAATGTTTTTCCCATCTGCATATAATTCAAATGTATAGAGTTTATTCGTTGTTCATGATTTTTTTTTAAAAAAAACCCAGATAGAACAGCAGAAGATAGTAACAAAATACATAGATTATGTTCTCACGACATTTCTTGTAGAATCAAGTTAAACCGCAAAGGAAGGTATACTGAAAGAACTGTTGAGTTGGTCATAAATACAGTACCTTTAGTATGTCAGCATCTTGTGCACTAACATATCAGATATCGCAGGTATAGTAAGGTAGAAACCATGAAGTGCTCTCAGCAGCAATGTGGTTGAACAAGCAAGAGACTATGTTGACTCTGATGCAGACAAGAGTAATGGCCAACCTTTGTGAGGCTCATGGTCAAGATACTAATGGCATCAGCTCCTGCCAGAATAGAGATGGAAAAAAAAAACAAAATAGCAATAGCCTCTTACACAAACGCAACGTAGCTGTAGATGGTGTTTCTTCCAGTAATCAGCAGCATATGTGCTGTCTCATCACGAGTGGTCGATATGCTCCGTTTCCATCCCGATCTTGGTCCTGTTGTGAAAGGTCATTCTTAGCAGTTAGCACAGTCAGCCAGTCGCAAACTCGCAATATAAACATGTACCCTGGAACATTGATCCTTCAAGAATTCCCAGGAAGACACCTTTTTTTTTTCTGTTTCAAACCTGCTAAAATATGTGTAGGAGTATCTTTGCTTTTTTTGTTGCGGCAACATCAAATCTCTACTATTGTTAGCGGCTGGACAAGTGGATATTGGTATGCATGGAAATGAAGGTAAGAAAAATGTTTGAACAGAGTGCTGGAATCGCGTAGATAGTGTAAATCACCACGATAATCCTCGAATCCGCATGCGTTGGAACGTGCGGGAGCTTACGCATACACATTTGGACAGGCAGATTAGATGAATGCATACGACCAATTGATCAGCAAGCATGTGCACAATGCGAGCCTACACAAGACAATTGGGTTGATCCAGAGAGGGGAGGGAAGGTTGGCCAATTGATTACCTGGTTTGGTTCCGTATCTCCGATCCGTCGATCCGACGGCGAGACAACGCGCTGGCGGATGGCATGATTGTTATGCGTCCGCGTCCGCGTCCTCGGTGCCGAGCCATGGATTTGGTAGATCGGAGCAGAGCGCCACGGCGGTCCGGGCGCGACGGTGTGGCGAAGGTGACCCGAGAAACGACGGGGTTCAGGCCTTGAGGGGCAGGAAGGAGAGCTTCCGCGTGGAGGCAGGGAGGGCCCCGAACGGTCGTGTAGCCCCGGCGCGCGACGGTGGGCCGCGGTTGGGGCCGTGCGCCGCCCGCCACGCCAGCGCATGAGAGCGAGTTCGCCCCGCGGCGCGGCTGGATTTTGAATTGGCCTGCCGGTGACTGATGCCGCACCTGTGCGCCGCCTGTGGTGCTAGGAACTTGGGAAGGCACGCGCAGGCCGGCGGTGACACGGGACGGGATCGGAGGTCCCACGATCGCATGTGTTTTCAGGCGTGGCGGCGGCCGCAGCGCCAATTGGCGGCGCGGTGGCCGCCCGTGCGCGCCGCGCTGTTGGTCCCCGCCTGCACGGTTTGGATCGGGGCCGCGAGACGCGCGCGGCTGCCGGCCGGGGTGGTCTTCTCGATCGCGCGCGTTGGTGTGGCCGGCGTGCTGGTGCTGAGGCGGCCTGGGTTGGATGGGTGGACGCAGGTGGCAGCGGCTTCCTTCGTTCCGTACCGTCGGAGGTGAGATCGCGGCGGCAGTGGCGTTCACCGGCCGGAACGCGGAGCTTTTAGCATAGCAGCGCATGCTTTCGCCCCCAATCTCCTTGCAGATTGGGATCACACCGTTGCTGCCAGCCACTAGAATTGCCGGTTGCCACGCAGAAGGCCAGGCCCAGCAACCGGAGCACGCCGGTCGCCGGACAAGGTTGGCATGACATCTACCGCTGGAATTTCCTGAGGAGTGAGGACGTCCAGGTCTCCCGGGAATGATGGCAGTACCATTGGTTGGGGGCACAGAATAGCAATCTGGTCACGCGAGAATTCAACCGGGAATTGACATTCTTCCATTTGATGCAGGAGGCTATGCAAAGGCACGGCGTGATTGGATTGGGTGAACTCTGTTTTATGACGTCCAGTTTCTGGACACTGAATGCAATACATATCCTGTTTCTGTTTCAGTGTCCCATCCATCGCATGGCGGAAGAGTTCGGGTCGGTCGTTAAAATTTGAGCTGGAAGGTTTTATAGACATCGAAAATGGGCATGACACAAGCTTCCTATGCGGCTATGGATGAACCTGATGAACATCTAGAAGGCGGAAGCAACTGAAAATGTATCGGTCAAAATGATGATTGGAGTGTTTCATGTGTTTTTTTTTTCCATCTGCGAGCTTTTTGATGCTTTATAGTGTCGATTAGGAGCAAGTTTTTACGGAGAATCCTTCGTTTGTTACCTCTCACCCATACTTCCAATTGAATGAACCAAGTAAAAATGAAGCGGTTTATTCCGTCAACGATTTCCTATCATAACTATACTTAATTGCCTGCAGCTCGCGCCAAAAAATGTAAAACCCCAAAGAAATCGAAGAATTTTTTCCTGGGTAATTATACTACAATCCAAGCAGGCACTG
>DXKC01006698.1:0-15185 GCA_031170775.1 Cymbopogon citratus
GGCGACGTCGCCATGCGCCGTCACGCTGACGGCGGCCTTTGCCGACGGCTGACGTGGCGGGCCGTCGGCAAAGGTTTTTATTTTTTTCTGAAAAATACTTTGCCGACAGCCGACGAGGCAGGCCGTCGGCAGAGACTTTTTTGTTTTATTTTTTTTAAAAAAATTAAAAACTCTTTGCCAACGGCCGACCGTCGGCAAAGGTTTGGTCACAAATCTGGGCCATGCTGGTAAAATGGACACTACTAGGGATTGTTGACCAATGACGATACACTTTTGTCACTGTAGAAGCACAAATCGTCACTGATATACTTTTACGACGAATTTATGAAGAAACATCGTTCGTCATGGAATGAGCGTCACATTTGACCTACCGTGACGAAACACTTATTTTCATCATAGATGTGCGTCCTTTCTATACGAAAAAGGTGTCGTCATAGAAGTGTATCCTTTCTATGACGATCGGTTTTCGTCATTGGTATACCCATGTTTTCGTCATGACTCGTTGTCTGTCAGATGGTCTGACGTTGTTTGCCACGCTAGCAGCTGACGTGGCTTGCCCACGTGGCCGCTGACATGAATGTGGCTTGTCCACGTGGCGCTGACATGGCAGCTGACGTGTCCAATGACGTGGGCAGTCCACGTGTCGCTTTGTTATTGTGCCACGTGTCGACTTTTTATTGGGCCACGTGTCGTCTTTTTATTGGGCCACGTGTCGTTATGTGATTGGTCCACGTGTCTTACTCTGATTTGTTTCCATTTTCATCACAGATGTAGTTGCTATTTGGTCACAGAAGCAATTATAAATTCATCACAGCTCAAAACTGTAATATTTTCGTCACATGCTGATTTAATTGCACAATGCAAATAATATTGCATTTACCAAAAGCATACATTAACAGCTCCAGAATAGCAGTGACCAAAAAACTTAAATCAACCATAGCAAACTCGGTTCACAAATAATGCACTTGACATGACACTAAAACTACAAGTTTCATCTCAGTTTTCATACTAGACAGATAATAATAAGTAGGCAACCACCAGCAACCTAACTTCTTGCATAAACAAAATCACCAGCATAGACAGACCCCTTGCTTCATCAACCAGCAGCCACAAACAGAGCTCATGTCGAAGGACCCCCTGTTGAGGGATAACATGCGATTCAGCAACGCATTGTTCTCCTCAAGTGCCTTACTGTTGATCTCTGTAATCTTCTTGTACTCCTCCAACTCCTGCTTTGTTCTCGCCAGCTTTTCCTCAGCTTGTTCAATTCTCTTCTTGAGATCGTCAAGTTCACCTTGTACAGCAGCCGTAGCTTCAGCTACTAGTTGTTCTCGAAGCTCGCTTTCAGTTAATGGAAGACAATTTGGAGGATGCAGCTAGTTTGATGCCAACATTCTTTAGAAAAATGTTGGTGCTGTTCTTGGGGAGGACCTGGGACACAACCTGCACACTGGGTACTCTTGTCTCACCTTCAGCAGCAGGTTCATTCCTCAAAGCTTCCATGTTTGACTGAAACAGCAATGACGCATCATTAGTTGACACTTATTGCATTAATCTGAGGAGGAAATATGACACAAGATGTATTTTAAAAAATAAAAACAGCAAGATGGCTGTGTTCGGTAGATGTACTGCTGGACTGAGCTGAAATCAATTCAGCCAAAGTCCAGCCACAAGCCGAATTCAATCTAGCACTGACTTGCTGAACACAGCCATGTGTACTAGAGAGAGGTAGGAACAAACCTAGAGAAATAGACAGGCAATTGTGACTCTATTTCAGTGTCAGATCACCACCACAAGCCAATACAATGAAATACAATGAGACAACTATGTTGCAACTACACTGCACTTTTAGAACTACTATGGTGCATGGATAGAAAATGATTCCAAAAAGGTATGCAATCCATGATTCATTTATTTGTTGCATTGAAACAACTAACACTGCTGGATTCATAGAAATACTATGCTGCATTTAGAAATACTATGCACCAATTACCCCTAACCCATGCCTCATATTCAGAATCTAGAGCTGCATATATATCACTACTATTTGAGAGTTGAACATGCATTATGTGGCTTCAGGAGTTATTTGAGAGTTGAGGTGGTAACTTATCATGGCATGGCATGGATTCTGACCCATGATCCATTTTTCTACTACTATTTTTAACTGGCACAGAAACCACTTATAAGAAAAGAACAGGGCACTTAGATTTCACTTGATGTCAGGACTTACCAATGCTTCTCTTGCTGCTTCACTAAGACCATGTTTGGAGCTGGTATGGCAGGTCTTGAAGGCCTCCACCACATCAAGATCTTCATTTTGTTCAGTGCTGGGTTCTGCATTGTTCCGCTTCTGCTTCTGTTTCATACAAAATCAACTACAGCAAAGTTTTGTCAGTCTTATGATACAAAGTTAGTCTTATATAGATAATCAATTACTTACATATGCATGTAAGTGTGCCACATAGCTGCGAGAACCCGTAGCCTAATGATACTTGACTCTACTGCGATTCTGCTTGTTCTTTTCACATGTTTCCTACAAGAGAATGAACATGTCAGATGAGATCATATGTAGAGAAGATCATTTGGCAACTGAATGAGAAAGAATACCCATACCATGTTCTTTGGATTAGTCCACTTTGCAACTAGTGACCTCCACTCTTCATCAGTCATGCACTGAACTGGAGAAGTTGTCGGAATCTCATTTGCAGGTACACCATTGAAGTATTTCTTCTTGAGCCGATAACGCATTTGCCGCACCCCAGAGCGCAGCATATCATTGACAGCTTCCTTTGTTGGCCTATCTTTCTCGTTAATGGCCAAGCACCCCTAGTCATATGAAAATTCCATGTTTAGTTAGTCAATTCAGGTTAACCTGATATATAAGTTAGTGATAGAAACAGTAATGCACTTACAGAGAGCTTTGACACAAACTCATTGTAATATTTTTCATTGTCCTTGTAATCTTTCCAACGAGGAGGATAGGCACCTTATCCCGAATGATGACACCAGACTCAGATGCAAACTTCACTGCTTGAACAGGCTCATGAGGCCTTCTTTTGCCTTCAGCAATAGCTATGGGCATTCTGCCACCCATAGCTTTTGTCATCCTGTCCAGCAGTGTTCCCTTGGTGGGTGGCCTGGGTTTTCTTGGGCCTTGCTGTGCAGGAGCTACAATATAGAATTTGCATTTAAATGCTTTAGTGTCATGCAAATCAGCAAAAGAGATGGCATATTGGAATGACAAAGAAACTATAACTTGCCTTCACTATTTTCCTCTCCAGCTACATTGTCTTCATCGGCACTTGTACTATCATGAGCTGCTCCACTGTCTTCCTGTGCAGCTATGTTGTCCTGGCCACCAGCTCCATTGCCCTCCTCTGCAGTAGTACTGTCCTCACCACCACCTCCATTGTCTTCCTCTGCAACTATATGAGACCACTGTGGTCTTTCATCATGAGCATCTCTACTATCCTCTACACTGTGCCCTTCTCTCATAGAAGGTTGAAGCCTTTTTGATTGTCTTCTTTGGGTTTAAAGCTGCGATCCTTCAGATGCTCTCACTCTCTTGGTATTCCTACCTCCTGGTGGCATCTTGGGATTTGTCTTCCTCTTCTTTGCACTGTGGACTGGCAGCTTATAGCCTGCAGGAAACTGGAAAAAAACAAGAAAGTCACGTGCATTAGTAAGCAAGATCATATATTAGAAATAGGTATGAAAGAAAGATGATGGATGAAAAAGCTCGGGCATATATTAGATAACAGATTTCAAACATCCAAATGCAATGCAAACATTCCTCATCTAGTACTTTGAAGATAGAAGAAGCACCTGCATTTCTAGAGGTTCTGGCACCTCATCAGATTCAGTGTCATCATCATCACTATCTCCTTGATCATCATCGCCAAGGAGATACTCCGATGAATCCGAATCTTGACTATTTGATTTCTTGTTTGCTGAGTTTTTCCCCTTCTTTGTAGCAGATTGTGGCAAAGAATTACTAAGATCAGTAGATAGTTTTAGGAGACCGAACGCTTCAAACGTCTTTTGATTCAATGCCACGCGTTCATTCTGCCTTCTCTCATTATCACATATTGGAGGTTCTTACAAGAACAAGCAAATTGTGTCTATTAGAGAATAAAAAGGAGGGAACTAAGAGCTAAGAGGTACTAATACTAGATGATAGATAGTAAGGGGTAGGATTTAGCAGTGGCTGCTGAAGAGCCTAGGTGGTAGTTTATAGGCAACATGTAAGAGGTCAGAGGTAAGAGGTACAATGCGTAAAGGGTGCTCAATTTCCTTAGCAAGTTCAATTAATATTTCACAGAAAAAAACAAGATGCTTTATATATTCTATCAAACACCATCGCAAGGGAGCAGAGGAGGGTTCACATGGCACAAAGAGAAGAGAAGATGAGGAGGTCAGGACCAAGAATACTTTTCTGCTTACCTTGATCTGCAGCTCTCTTCCTACCTTGACCTCTTGTTCCCACCATCGCGGTGAATCCTAGTCGACAGGGAAGCAGATCCAGACAGGCGACGATCCCTACCCTGGCGGTTCTCCGGCAACGACCCCCAACCCAGCGGTGGTCCGGCGACGACCCCTACTCCGGCGGTGTTCCGGAGCCGACCCCCACTCCGGCGGTGCTTAGGGTTAGGTTGGGGCGAGAAAGAGGTGGATGGGGCGATGAGAGAGACGGGGACGATGCGGGTCATGGTGGAGGATGCAGCTCGTCGCCGATGGTCGCTTCCCGGCGGTGATGGCTAGGGTTGGGGAAAGATCTGGTGCGGCCGAGGGGAGAGGACGAGTGGGCGAGGGGGGAGTGGGGAGTGGGGGAAATGGATAGATAAATGGCGCTGCTTTTGGTGCAATTTTTTTCGGGGAAATGTTTTGGCGCCGCCCGAGATGTTGCGGCATCATTTTATTTTGGAGATGCGGGATCTCTTAGAGCATTATGCTCGACTTTCCTCGATACATATTGAACACGTTACATAGCTCAATGGTCAGGCACTTTGAGGTTTGGCCCGAGGTTTTGGGTTCGAGCACCTTTGTGTGCCTTTTTTTTGTTTGGCCAATATTTTTATGTTTATTATGTTTTTTATTTCTCTAAGTTCATATTTTGTGGATAAAAGGTTCAATACCTTAAGTTAGGTAGAAAAATATAAAATGTTGCATGGACACCTTGTTTTGGTGTATGATCATGACATTATAGTTTGAAATCATTCTAACAAAGTGGTAGTATACATACCATACAAGCTTGAACATTATATTTTTATGAGGATGTGCATGTTCACTTTCTCAAAAATAGTTGAAACTTTTTTGTATCGTTGTTAAACACTAAAATGAGGTTTCCATCCAACTTTGAGATTTTTGTAACTACCCTAGGGTATTTTAACATTTATCCTTCAATAATCCAGCAAAAAATTACAATAATATGTAAACCTGGTCAGAAAATTGTACAAATGCACACAACACCATAGTTTGGTTCTATACACATCCCATTAAAATTTTAAATTATTTGGAGAAAGTGGCACTATACATCCCATACAAGCTTGAACATCTCTCACTTAGTCACATGGGTCTATGTGAGACATGTATGCCTTTATGTGGATGTGCATCACTACTTTCTCGCAATTAATTAAAACTTTTTTTGTCAGCATTATACACCAAAATGTGGTCAACTTGCAAGATTTAAGATTTTTTGGATACCTGAGAGTATTTTAACATTTATCTATCACTAATCCAAGAAAAATTAATAAGACTAGGTAAACTTGGTCAGAAATTTCCTCGAATGCACACAACATCATAGTTTGGTTCTGTAGACATCATTAAAGTTTCAAATAATTTTGACATAATGGTACTATACCTTCTCCACTAGCATAAGCATCTTTAACTTAGCATGAACATCCTCCACTAGCATGAACATCTTTCATTAACCAATATTTTACTAATTAAAAATCTAGCCAAAATGAACATAGAGAAATAAGCATTTACAAAAAAATGAGGTAAATCATTTACTACTAATTAAAAATCTAGCCAAAAATGAACATGGAGAAATAAAAAAAAATAGAAACAGAAAAAAAGTTGGCTACCGCAGGGGTCGAACCTGAGAGCTCATGGTGAAACAGAAACATCCTTACCATTAAGCCATTGAAGTGAATTAAGTAGTTAAGGATATGCAATTTTATTTAACCAATATATGAGATTCCGCATCCCCCTTGGTCCTCCTCGAACTCTATTTCCCGGACCGTGCCATTGACCGTCTCGGCCTCGACGACCTCGTCGTGCACCACCACGCCCACCTCGGCTTCGCCGGACCGCGCCAGGCTCCGCATCAGCCGTCGCCACCGAGGAGGGGGAAGTGGCCGTGCGCCCGGCCACTGCGCTCCTGCCGAGCAAGGACTCCGGCCTGGAGGAGGACCGCCTCGACCTGCTCTCCGCGCTCATGGATGGCGTGGGCGTCGCGGCGTCGCCGAGCTCGTCGCCATGGGCAGGGAGCAGCTCGCCTACGCGCCTTCTGCAGCCTCCCTGGTCACAGCTCCTGCCGTCAAGATTTGGTTGAAGCTCTCCATCTCCGAGGTCCCCGTGCTCCTCACCGCCTACACCGTCACCGTGCCTGCCCACCAGGTGTTCGATGTATTGCTGTCAGTGAGTACTGTGGTTGCATTAGCTAGTGAAGCTGTGGGAAATAGTTTCAGGATACTGGTTCCCTTTCATTCTGTGTAGGTGACTAGATAACCTGGCATCACTCTTTGCTCGCCTACGCGCCTTTCAGACTACTACGGGTCGGTAGCATCTTTTTTTTTTTTCCGTGTGCCAATCCTGATGATCTACTTGCTTGTATGATGCTGATCGGTTTACTATCTATCAAAGTCTTGATCCGTTGTGGCTTCGCCTGATTTTGATCATTTGCTGTTGCCATGCTTCTATGATTCAGTTCTATCGTCTAAAAAACGATTCAGTTCTCAATTGGGCTACCTTAGTAATAGTAACGATCTGTTGCGCCCCTACTTTGTAGTTTCAGATGTCCTGTGTGTTCCGGACCTGGAATTGAAGGTGAAGCTAATGTGTGTTCTTTATCACTGAGTTTTTCATTTGCCACAAGCCCACAACACAAATGGAAGACAGTGCATCAGTGTCAATGGTACAAACTAGTGCACGGTGACTATTTGAATTGAGCCTCATTTTCATGTTACTCATCCTCCTGTAGATTCAGTGGACTCCCTAGTTCATATGTGTAGGTCATATGTGTAGGTCTTCAGGGAAGACTAAATTATGATAATATGTAGTGACTTTGGCAAAACATGTAAATCTGTACATTTTTTGTCTGAGTTTGATTACCACTAATGATTGCTTCCTAGGTAGGGGTGCCTAACACTGCCAATGCCGGTCCCAAGCCCGGATAAATGTGGAGGGGGCACGATTGAATGGTTGAGTCAAGGTGGAGATGGCATTGGTGATTACAAGCAATAGGTGACTGAAATCAGGTAGCACTACAAAGTGGAGATGGCAGGTAAATCTTTACTTTGGCAAAACATGTAAAAGATGTGTACATCCCTAGTTAGATGTGTACTGCTATGAACATCAATAGAGCAAAGTCTGTCAGGCTTCTATTGCTCTGTACAGCAAAAGAGCAAAGTCTGTCAGGCTTCTATTGCTCTTTACATTGCTCTGAAGTTCAAAACATGATTGCTTCCTGCTACCACTAAATACTGAATGGAACATAACTTTGCTCTGAATTTCAATGCAATTTAAGTCACAAAAAAATAAAATGCCATCACAAGAAAATAGGAGCCATCATAATCACCAGAATAGGGTAGGCAAAATGCCATGGGTAGGAAAAATTCACTGATTATAGATGAAGTGCAGTACTGATCATCTAGGGACATTCCCATGAAAAAAAAACAAAAAAGTGAGGAAAACCAAAACACCATGCGGTCTAGGGACATGTCACTAGTCCATACTAGAAATCATAATATTCAATCAGAATCTTCATCATCTAGGGACATGTAACCTCTGTTCTGACCATCTCCATCACTACAGTACTGATCTGCTGTGTCATCTTCCTCCTCTTCCTCACTATCTTTATCATCATGAACACTAGGGTGCTTCTTGATATTTATAAGGTGTTGTAAATCTGCTTCAATTATAGTTGCTTCTCCACCTTGAATATTCTGCATGACCACATTTTCATCACCTGCTTGCACAACATGTTTAGTATCAGAACCATAGTCGTCCTGATGCACAACATTGCTGGCCTCCTCTTTTTCAGACACATCATAGATACCCCTATGTTCAAATTTCTGCACAACTCGCCAATCTCCACGAAAAGCTGTGTCTTGCAGGTAAAAAATCTTTTTCGATTGAGTCGCTAAGATAAAAGGATCAGTCTGGTACCATAATGAGTGCACATTGATGGATTTGAAATGTCCGTCATCTCGAAGGCCTACTGTCTTGCCTTCTAGCTTAAACCAATCGCATCGAAATAGAACCACCGTCCGACGGACTTGCAGATTAGAGTTATATTGCAACTCAATTACCTCTTTAAGGACTCCATAAAAATCTACATGTTGCCCATTATGTTCACCATCAGTCACTACCCCACTATTTTGTGTCCGAAGATACTTCTCACGATCCACAGTGCTATAACGCACTCCATTGACCGTGCAAGCTGAACAAAACCTAACTCGCAGATCTGGGGGACATGACAGTGCCCACAGTCCGTCGCTAACCGAGTCTGGATTCTCCTTGCGTTTGTGCTCAATCTGTTGCATCAAAATTAATCATCTGTGTTACATATGGATACTAATGCATTTACTGAACCTAGAAACACAATGTGCAGTGACTTACATGGCGCTTAAACCATTTGGCAAATCCCTTTTCAACCATTTTTTCAACATCAGGGAGACCTTGGCCCTTTAGCTCAGCCCTGGTACAAGCTGCAGGGAAAATTTTAGTCATAAGAATAAATTGAAAATAACAAAAAACATAAACTAAAAATCAAACATTTAAATGATACTTACTCCACATATTTCTCAACTTCTTCACAATTATTTAGCACATACCAAACTAACTTATTAAAGACAGCATCCTCAATGTACTGCACCCTATCAGCTCCAACAAGAGTAACACCATGCTTAAAAACAGAGATGTCATCAGGCAATGGCACCTCTCCATCACTACCATCATCACGGTTAAATCTAGTGTCAATATCCTCCATATACCTAGAACAAAAGGTCAAGGTGTCACTTGCCATATATGCGTTCGCAATTGATCCTTTCGGCCTACCCCTGTTGCTTACAAAATTCTTCAAAGTGCCTAGCCGCCTTTCTATTAGGTACATCCATCTATACTGAACAGGTCCTCTAAGTAGTGCCTCATCAGGGAGATGGACAGCCAAGTGCACCATGACATCAAAGAAGGCAGGTGGAAAGATTTTCTCAAGCTTGCATAGGATCAATGGAATTTCTTGTTTGAGCCGTTTCACAACATCAATCCGTCGATTTCTACTACATAGTTCCCTGAAGAAGTTCCCGAGCTCCGCAATTGCTTCATATACATCCTTCCTTACCAGTCCTCTTAGGCCAGCTGGTATGATTCTTTGCAGGAGTATGTGGCAGGAATGTGTTTTCAGCTTTCCCTGCAGCTTCGAACCATCTTCACTTATGTGTCTTGCTAGGTTAGCTGCATATCCATCAGGAAACTTGATACCTTTTAGAAACTTGCAGAACGCAATTTTCTGATCCTTCCCCAAGACATATGGAGCAGGCGGAGCAACGACTAAGTTGCCATGCTGCTGTAAGTGCAATTCAGGTCGCATGCCCACGTCATGCAAATCTAGCCTAGCATTGGTTGTGTCCTTGGTCTTGCCCAGTATATTGAGTAATGTGCCAAGAATGTTTTCACATATGTTCTTCTCTATGTGCATCACATCAAGATTATGTGGAATCAACAAATGTTTCCAGTATGGCAATCTCCACAACCCAAATTTGCGGCTATAAATCTTTGGACCCTTATTGCGCTCATTATGCTCATTGCGCTTCCTTTTATTTCCAGTAATTTTAGCTGGATGCTTCCCTGGCTTGACATTTTTCACCTTCTCTAGCTCCTCTAGGACCTCCTCCGAAGTGAACTTCCCTGGCACATCTTTTTTTTTCACGTTTACCATCAAAAGCCAAGCTGTTCTGCCAAGGATGTGTCTTTATAAGGAAACGGCGATGTCCAATGTAACAACTTATTCCTTATTGGCCGAGACAACGGATCCTTGTCGCAATGAATACTTGAATAATACCCTTTTGTTGTTCGCCCGGATAGCGTGCTCAATGCTGGAAAATCATGTATACACCACAACACGGCAGCACGAAGGTCAAACTTCCGACCAGTACATGCATCGAGGGTGCTGACACCCTTCCATAGATCGAGCAGCTCTTCAATTAGAGGCTCAAGGAACACATCAAAGTCTTTTCCTGGAGATTTTGGACCATGGATGAGTAAAGCCACAAAGCAGTTTGCTGGATTCACGCATTCCCATGGTGCGAGATTCAGCGGTGTCAGGAGCACTGGCCACATACTGTACTGGGTACTCATGTTGCCAAATGGATTGAATCCATCAGTAGCTAAGGCAAGCCTCAGGTTCCTCGGATCAGATGCAAAGGTTGGTTCCCTCCTGTCGAAATCCTTCCATGCTTCCCCATCAGCTGGATGGCTCATTACATTGTCGACCGGCTTCCTCTTTGTCTTGTGCCACTGTGTTTCCTCAGAAGTTCGCTTTGAAGCAAAAATTCTTTTCAACCTTGGCACAATTGGAAAATGCCTCAATACCTTTTTCGGAACCCACTTGGTTCCAGTTTCATCTTCCCATCTAGACGCCTTGCATACCGGGCGCACATCAGACTTTTCATACATGTTCCTAAACAACACACAATTGTTTGGGCACACATCGATTTTTTTACATCCAAGGCCCAATTCAGAAAGATATTTCTTGGCCTCGTCATATGATTTTGGCAACTCACTATGAGGGTATCCTTCCGACACCAACTTTATCATTGTAGAAAATCCAATATTGCTAATTCGATAACGTGACTTGATGTATAACATCCTCACCAGAAAAGAGAATTTTGAATGGCCAGATCCCGAGCTAAGTCGCTTCTTCGCATCTTCAAGGACTCTTGCAAACCTTGGTTGTTGTCCATCAGCCTCTGCCGCAGCATACAACTCTCCTATCATCTCTAGTACTCCGAGATCACCATCATCATCATCGTCGGGCTCATCCACATGTATCCCAAAGTCAAGATCACTTCCTAGGACCTCCTGCTTCAAATTCTCCACTACTTCAGTATCTGCCGACTCCCCATGATGAATCCACCTGGTGTATGTAGCTGACATTCCATAAATGTGTATATGGTCATTTGCATCATCCTGAGACCGCAAACTTTGATTAAGACATCTCATGCACAGACAAAGTATCTGGCTGTCTTTGGGTATCTTTCACGGACAAACTTCATGAACTCTTCAACTCCCGTCACATATGCAGGTGTGAATGGTCTCCCAAAAATCCAGCTTCTATCCATCTGTTTTGACAGTAAAAAAACCTTATATTCAGTCCATAAAATTTCAGAAATAAATTCAACAAAATTCAAAAACAAATTGAAGACCAGCATATATGTAAAATATAAATCTTGTTCACAGTCCTTAAATCCCAGTAATAAATTCAACAAAATTCCAAACCAAATCGAACACATGCACATATGAACAAGCAACGAAAACAAATCAAACCTTGTTGTACTTTGCTGGCTACACGTGCGTCGTCGCTGGCCAACGATCCTCTACTCACGACGCGCTGCTGCTCACGGTGACCTTGGCGCTCAACGCGCTGCTGCTCGCAGCCCGGGCCTTGCGCCGATCACCTGCACGGCGCCAATCGTCGCCGCCGCCAAAACGTCCGCGTCACGCTTCGCGCGTGGGTTAAGTCCCACGCGATGGTATGGGCCGATGGACTCTGATCCGTTCATTACATAGTCAATATTCAATTACCATGTATGAAATAAATAAATAACAAAACAGGTGCTCCTTTAACAAAACGCCTCACTAGCTCAGTGGTAACGCACCCGCCTACCTAAGCCCGAGGTCTCAGGTTTTTTTAGTAGCCCTTAGTCTGATTACAAGCTGTAGTATCTGAACAAGCATCTAACACACACCACCCCACACGCACACCACACACACGCCACCCTAGATCCCTGTTAAGACCTACAAACTACATACTCAGACAGCGCACCCCAGGCCCAGCTCGTCGCGATGAAGCGGAATGCCAGGAAAGCGCATGGGTGCTACCCGGGCGTTGAAGACAGAACAGCGGGTAAAAACCCAGCTTATTCGGTGGGAAAACCAGGTTGAAGCCAAGCTTCGAACCGTGGCCGGCTGGTTGCACACCGGCAGACCAGACCAACTGAGCTACGGCTCAGTCCCCCCCGAGGTCTCAGGTTCGAGCCTCTTGCAGTTGTCTTTTTTTTGGCAAAAGGAAAAGAAGGGGGCAGTCGCTGCTGGTTCTGCTGGAACATGGGCCGCGGCGAAAAAACTTGGACCATGGGCCGCGGAAAAAAAACAAGAGGGTCCAGGCGTTACTGGACCATGGTCAGCGGCAAAAAAAAAAAAAAACAAGAGGGGCAGGCGGTGCTGGTTCCGGCTGGACCATGGTCCGCGGGAAAAAAAAAAGGCAGGGGAGGCTGCTGGTCCAGCTGGACCATGGGACCGCCAAAAAAAAGGCCACGTCTCCAGGTGGTAAACAAGCGAAATGATCTATGACGATTCATTTTTTTTATATGACGTTCATTTTGTTTTCGTCATTATTCTTCATGCCAAAATGCCGTCACTCGTGACTCATGACGAAACTTTATGTTTTGACATAGATATCTATATTTCTACGACGAAAATTGTTGTCATCATGAGTAAATCGTCATTGATGCATTTCTAGTAGTGGGACCAGCTTGTCATCGGCAAAGCTGGGTAACATTTCTTTTTTTTTTTGCTTTTTTCTGTTTTCTTGCATTTAGACCACATTTCATCACATATATACCATATAACTTATATTTCATCACATATATTCACAATAATATCACATATAAACCACATTTCAACATCAAATTAAGGTCCTCAAATCCATCGATACGACTCCACAATACACATAACATGGCCAAAAGAATCCATATATGTCCAACATACGCTAAACATGTCCAACTTGCAACAACTTCATCATTAAAGATCCAAAAGCGAGAAGTAAATATATCTAGCTATGTGCGTTGTTCCTAGGGGTCCCAGAGTGCCCACCTTACTCGAACGGAGGCCAACCCGACTGCGCAGACGTACCGTAGTGCCACATGTACTGCGGCGCAAGGACGCTTGCTGGCCCGGACTATCCCTGCTGCGTCGGCACCTGCGGCCACGAGGAGTACCCCTAATGCAACGCTGGAGGAGGTCACTGGTACTGCTGCGTGGGGTAGGTCGGGTAAGCTGGATAGCCCTGTGGTGGAGAAGGACCCAGTGGAGGGCTGGCACCTTGAGTCGGGTTCTAACCCGCCGACGGTGCCTGCACAAAAGCCAAGTGATGTGATTAGTACCTGCAGGATGGCCGCACAAGCTAAAGCAACAGGCAATATACTCACCGGAACAGGTACAGGAGCGTGCACTAGAACTGGAACTGGTGGTAGAGTGAAGATCGAAGGAGGAGGCTTCTGCGTTCCCGGGATCTAGGACCTGAAGTAGCCGCTCAGGTCCAACATCTGATGCTGGTAGTGCTGCAAAGGTGCCGCCAACTGCTGTTGATAGGCCCTTTCCTGGGCCTCCTGGTTGGGCTGCAGCTGTGTGACCGTGGCCTGCAATATTACACCCACAAGGTTGATGGTATGTGAAGGTAAGATACATCATGTGTGAAACGAGTGAACGACGAATGAAACTGCGTTTACCTGATGTGCCGTCAACATCTGCGCGCTGCTCGGTTGCCAAGGTGCTATGGGGATTTGCGATCCGCCCCTTTCCGCGTCACCTCTTCGGATCTGGCTAAGTGTCGGAGCAGAGGACTCCTCGATGGCGCTGTTGCCAATAGCGTACCGGCCGTGCTGCTTCCCTCCTCCTATCCTCATCACGAGGTCAGTGTCCAGGGGGGTGGTGGTGGGCTCGAACGTCGGCCCATGGCGCTGGAGACCTGCGGCGGTGTACTTGGCGAGCTTTTGTTAAACGTTCGGGTTGGTATAGGCATCGGCCCTTGCTCCGGGTCGTAGAGTTGTGGAGATGTCTGGGTTTTGGGCATCTGACCTCACAATTTGCTCGAAACTTTCTCAATTATTTACCACAACCTCCACATGTGACGACAACACAACTCGTCAAGTTTCGTCAATTTCGGACTTTGTTTGGATTTTATATAATTTAAAAACTAGTCGGTTCTTCATCCCGAAAATACGTTGGTTATCCTTTGGTGGTTTGCTTGTAAACCTCTCCGTGCTCCATCACGTAAGGGTGATTATCTCGCTGCGTTCTTCGGTTCGTGGCGGCCCGGGCGTCCAATGCCCTCTGGTGTGTTGGTCCGAAACCTCTTTCGGCGTCAACACTGTCTAAGCTTAACTCAAGAATGCTCTTGTTTCCATGTACATGTGTAGGGAAGCTGCCCCCTTCAATCCAGGACAAATCAATTCTTACCACTTAGTACCTTAATAATGTTATGTGTGCTTAGCATAAGATCAAATAGGCGGTACAAAATCTGGAGCTTTTTTCTTGAATCAAAGGATGCTCGATGTCTCTACCAGCATTTATAGAGTATCGCTCTGCTTTGGTCTATATTCCAAATATGTGGGCTATCACACCAGTTCTGTACTAGTATTGTCCAAGTCTCCTTCTGTGTGGTTAGTGGTTACAGTATGTCAGCACAGGTGTTTTTGTGTTTTCGGCTCCCATCATGCATAATTTGCATATGGGGTCATTTGGCCAGATTGCTTGCAGTCAAAATCTTTCGATGAAGCAAGGTCCATGAAAAGAACCTACATTTTTTGTTTTGTCCATGCCTTCTAGATTGGTGTTAGCCTGATTTTACTGAAGACTCCCGTAAACTGTATTATGTAGGCACTATAGATATACATTCCCCATCCGCGCGCTGTCCATGGCCACGGAATTGTATCCACTGCCTCCTCGTTTAATGGTACCTG
>DXKC01006699.1:0-12507 GCA_031170775.1 Cymbopogon citratus
TGGTGGTTGGTTGTTCATCGTTGGCTGCCGCTTTGGCACCTTGCCGCTGCAAAAAACCACCGTACCGTACACCAGGGTTCACCTTACCGGTCGTAACCGGTCCGGTTACCGCGGTTACCGGTGTTACCGGTTCGGACCTGTAACGGTTTGGACCGGTAACGGTATTTCAAATTTTAAATTTGAAAATTTTAAAAAAAATGCTAAAAAATCCTAAAAAATACTTCATGATTTATAGAATCTAATGGTGTCAAAATTTTTCAAATTTGAATTCGTTTAGTATTTTTTTAGACGTTTAGAAGTTTGAAAAAAAAATAAAAAGAAAAAAAGAGAGCTGGCCCGTTAAGGCCCATTAAATTATGAAGGTCGAAAAATATACTAAACGCACTCAAATTTGAAAACTTTTGACATCATTGGATTTTATAAATCATGAAATATTTTTTAAAAATTTTCTAGCATTTTTTAAAAATATTTTTCATTTTTCATTTGAAAATTTTTTGCATCATTGGATTACCTACCGGTAAACCGCTCTTACCGACCGGTTACCGCTCCTTACCGGTCGGTAAACCGGTGGCTTACCGGTGAACGGGGAGTTTGAATTCAAATTTAATTCAACCGGTAACCACCGGTTACCACGGCTTACCGACCGGTAAGGCGTTACTGGAGGCCGGCGGTAACAGCCGACCGGTCGATAAGGTGAACCCTGCCGTACACCGCTAGCTGTTCCATTGCAGTCACAGCATCGGTAACGAAACGGTAAAAAAAAATTAAAAAAAAGGTAAAAAAAAAGTGTGAACTGGTGACCCAAAAGGCTGAGCAGGTCATCGACTCGGCGGAGCAAAGGATCCTACTCCTACCGGGCCACGTGCGCCCCCACCCCGTTCGTTCCCTACGGGCCACCTCGGCCCGTCGATGCCGCCATCGACGGCCCAGATGCGCTCTCTCCCCCGGCCGCGAACCGCACACGAGACAGGGACCCTTGTCTGTTGCCTTTGCCCACGGTCGCGAGTCTCGACGCGCCCACGGTAACGTGTCGATGACGTGTGGGCCAGGTGTAGAGTGGGCCCCACGCCGCAATTATGGTGAGCGCCGTTGTCATTTATCCTCGGCGTGAGGGCGCCTTCCCCCCGTCGCCTTCGTCTTCGTCCTTCTCCACACTCTCCCACTCCCACTGCGCAAAGCCAGCGAGAGGGCGGACGGGCAACCAACCAACCCACCCCCACACACTCGCCTCCCTCGCCGTTGCCGCCGAGCGTCGCGCTGCGTGGAGCCCCGCCCGGCCCGTCCGTCCGTCCGTCGACATGGAGAGCAGCGCACACAAGAGCGGAGGCGGCGGGAGCACGCCCGGTATGTATGTTCTCCCTCGATGCCGCCGCGCCGCCGGCATTGTGGAGATGTGTTTGCGTTTTTTTTTTCCCCCCGTTTCTTGTTTGTAAGATGAGATGTGATGGCGTGGTGGTTTCTCGCGCAGGAGCGGGAGGGGAGGGCGTTGTGTGCCACGCGTGCGGGTACCAGTACCCGAACGGGCACCCGAGCGCCAAGCAGCGCCGCGCGCACCGGAAGCACTGCGGCAAGACGACGTCCGCCGCCGCCGCCGCCGGGGAGCACGACGGCAGCGAGCTGCTTCTAGGTACTGTGGATTCCGTGCCTCCGAGGTGGTGTCTCGCTGTGTGAGACGGCCAGACTGTCTCCAAGTTGGGCTCTTGTCTTGACGCGTGCTCTCGTGTCTCGTGCCTGGCGTTTCCCCTAGGTGAGGGCAGTGGAGCTGCGGGAGCGGATGGGAACGGAGCGGGCGCGGCGGAATGCGGCGGCGGGTCGCCTGGATCTGCGCACGACGAGCCTGTTGGGGACGCGGTGGAGGGAGCAGGAGGGGACAGTGCAGGCGCAGGTGCAGGTCTCTGATTCTGAATCTCATTCCCCCCTTCTCTGAAAGTCCTAATCCTGCTGTTGTTCGTTTCTTTTTGTTCGTTTCTGAGAAGTGGGGAATGTGTGGCCTCTTGGGTAAGATTTGGTTGGTGGAAAGTTATTGCATTTCGTTTTTTTTTTCTTCCCACCAATTTCCTCTTTTGTAGACAAGAACTTTCAGATTCAGTGGAATTGTTCTGATGAAGAGTCTGGAATTAGCCTGTCCTCCTTATCCTTTTGGTTAGGATAATGTGGGCACTTTGTTGTCACATATGGGGGGTAGTGTATGTAATACAAAATCCTTGTGTTAATAATGGTTCAGGGATGCCTTGCTGTCCATGCAACTTCCAAACTGTACACATACACATCAAGTTTGGTATAATAAACCTGTTCAATAAATTAGTGAGGCTGGCCACATGTTGCCATTTGATAGCGGGTAACCATCTCGCCAACTTGTCCCTATTCTGCGCTGCTACACATGCTTCACTGGCATATGCGGTGCTATTTAAATATGTTCACTGCGCTATATGCGTACACTCTCTTCAATGCATGTTTTAGTCATTGTTAATGGGTTTTACGATGCATTTACGAGTCATTTGGGCATATTTCTAGATGCATGATTAGCTGTGATTGTCTTTTGTACATCCTTCAGGTAATGGTACTGGCCATCAAGTCATTGGAGATAAATCTGCTGAAGATTGCCTCATCAGTAGCATTAATACTCCTGAAATCACTTCTGAGGCCAGCAGGATTGATGATGATGGTACTCTGACTACAGTGGCTACACAGTACTCTGAGAAAGGATCACCTACAGTTGGTTCTGAACAGCTCCAGGACGCTCCTACTTCTGTTGTTTCGCCAGAGCCTGAAGACCGTGCAAAATTCAGTTCTGAAATCTCTGAAAATGAAATACAGCAGGACGGGATTGCTGTGACTGGGGAAGACGATACGATCAACACCATAGGTGAAAGTGAATCTAGTGAGGGAAAATCTGTGCAAGGTGATGAGCTTGGTGTCTCCTGTCAAGATATTCTTCAAACTGAGATTGGTGAGGGGCACAGTAGCACTTTAGTGGTGGAAGATTCAAGTGACAAGAATCCTGCTGCGAGTAATAATGAAGAAATCCTAAGCGGTGAAACTGAATCAGATCAGCAAAGCAAGCATGCATTAATTGGATCATTTGAGAAAGTTCCTAACATTGAGCCTGTTGAGTCTTCTGCTGAGAAATCTGTTGGTACAGATGATGACTCGCTTCAACTTGGTAAAGGTGGTTGCCACTCAGAGATACCTGACGATATCAAAGCTCAGCAGCAACCTGACTCTACCTCTGGAATTGCAGATCATCTGGCAATCTCTGAAGGGGCAGACAATGTTCAAGAACAGCATGATCCTACAACAGGTTAGAATTTCTTGATGTTCTTGTGTAATGCATTTAATGTTGATTTTTTCATTGTATAATGTTGAATTGAAGACCCGTTGATCTTTTGACAAAGTTTGGTAAGAATCTGAAAATGTTTAATTGAGCAGTGTACTTTGGTTTTGAGTTTGTTGAGCTATCAAGTAATTTCTCCGTTGCACTTACATTCTGATAGTCATAGTGTCTAGCCAATTGTGAAAAGGGCTCTGTGGTAATGCATGATTAGTTCATTTTTTTGCTCATGTCATTAGTATCGTTTGATCTTCTACCTAACATGCAATTATTATGCCCAAGTTCAAGTGCAATTTGATAAACAATGCAATGTTTTACAAGTACAATATGTAGTAGTTGACAAGTCTTTCTCAATAGAGAGGCCAGTGACCTGGAAACATTTTGACCAATACCTTTTAGTAACTGTATGAGTTTTATTGTTTACGAACTGAAATTTGATGCACATTCTGCAGATGAAAGTATCGGAGCAATATCAAGTACATTTGAACCTGCTGTTGGTGCTAAAGTTATGTCTGTTGATGCCACAACTAACCTTGCAGAGGTTACAGAGGATGTTTGTTTGTCTGGCATAACAGTGGATGACAGGATGCAGGAAAACATGACAAGTGGTGCTGTCGTAGCATCTCAAGTTGATCTAGTGGATTTGAGTCCTTCCGCTACAGCACATGAAATCAACATGGTCGGTAGCACAAATGATGTTGACGAGAAGAGTCACAGTGAAAAAAGTAGTACATACCTTGCTTCATATGAGGTAAAAGAGATGGTTATCAAGGATAACTTTGAAGAAAAGCAGCAGAACAAAGAGGTCATTGTAGATCCCACTCCTCCTGAAGAAATTGCTGCACACACCACTTCTTACAAGATAAGTGTTGTACAGAGCATGAGTAGTACTGAAGAAAAGGAACAGATGGAAGAATTCATTGCTAATCTGTCTACTGAAGAGATCACTGTTACAAGTAACAGAGACATGGCCGAGCTCCAGGATGAGACTGATGTAAAAACAAACCATGAGATAGATGGGGCACACAGCATAGAAGCTACTGGAGAAAATAATGCTACTGCTGGTGAGAGTAACGCGGGAACCATCACAGATGTTGTTGAAGACAAAATGCCTAATGAAGAAATTACTTCAGGCACTATCTCTCTTAACGTCGCAGACAACAGCATTATTGAGGAAAAGATGCATAACGAAGAAGCGAACAAGGGCCCAGGTTCTTGTGATAATATTGTGGTACATGACCCCGATAATGTCAAAGAGAAGATGTATGAAGAGACTACGTCAGGTTCCACCTTAGACAAGTTCAGTTTGCTTATGTCTACTGACAGTCCTGAAGAGAGCAAGGATGAAATCACAAGTGGAGATCCTGTTTCACACGAGACCAATGTGGCACAAACAAGTGATGATGTTGATGAAGAGAAGAACAGGAAGCCTGCTCTTGACGCTGGTGCCATAGGCAGCATAGGCGATGCTGAAGACAAGAAGCTGGGTGAAGAAACTACAGCAGATCCTAGAACTATTGAAAACACCACAACACCAGGCAGAGAGGATGCGGAAAGCAGCAAGCTGGATGAAAGCACTACCAGCATAGGCGATGCTGAAGACAAGCAGGGTCAAGAAACTACGGCAGATCCTAGACCCGTTGAAAACACCACATTGCAAGGCACAGAGGATGCAGAAAGCAGCAAGCAGAAAGAAAACACTACCAGCATAGGCGATGCTTTAGACAAGAAGCAGGCTGATGAAACTACAGCAGATCCTAGATCCACTGAAAACGGCACAACACAAGGCACAGAGGTTACAGAAAGCAGCAAGCAGAATGAAAACACCACCACTACAGATGAAACTGCTGAAGTTTCACAGAACACAAATGTCATCGAAGCAAGGGAGACGGCGGAAGACACAGCCTCAAAGGAGATCAGCGCCATAGAAAGCACAGATGACCTGAAGGGAGTCACAGACCCGAATGAAGAGATAGCCGACAAGGAAATGGTCACTGACTCGGACAAGAACCACGTCTCGTTGAAGGTCCTCCTCGCGGACAAGAACGTGGAAACCAAAGAGAAGGAGAAGAAGGCGAGCACCAAGGACCGGGTACTGTCGTTCAGGCGCCAGGTATCGAAGGACAATGTGTCGCCAGTGAAGCCAGGTTCGCCCAAAGACGGGCAGCAGGACTGGAACTCTCCGGCCAGGTTGCCCGTCGAGAAGAAACCCAAGGGAAGGAAACAGCAGTGGGTGCCGTTTATTTGCTGCTCGTCGGTACAGTAATCCATTTGCCAGCATCAGCTAGGGGCACATCCATTGCTATGTTATACGCTGATGAGTAGGTTGAGTTGTCATATCAGGAGCTTCGTTCCAGGACATGATTGGACCTTGGCATCTTGCTGCTTGGATTGTGAACTCGGTTTGCGGTTTGTATGTTATTATACTCTATTTGTTGGTGTAAATTATTAACTAGATGCGTCAAGAGATGTCCTTTTGATGTAAATTAACTGTGTCCAGAGTTGTCCTTCCATTGATCTGCAAACGTTGTGCAACTACCATAATCTTTAGACTCCACGTTTCCGCAAACGTTGTACAATTTCTGTGATCTTCATTAATGGCCTTGTTTAGATGCCAAATTTTGACAATCCAAAATTATTAGGCAGCACTGTGCTGCACTGTAGTAATTTTGTTTTTATTTGGTAATAATTGTCCAAACATCGATTAATTAGGCTTAAAATGTTCGTCTCGCAAAGTATAACAAAACTGTATAATTAATTTTTAATTTCATCTATATCTAGTACTCCATGTATTTGCCAACATTTTAATGTGATGAGAAATCTTCTTTTTAAAAAATTTAGGAACTAAACACGGCCAATGTTTCCTTAAATCGCCTGCTTCATCTAATCAACTGTGCTTGTTCACCCGGCACCGAATCACCTGCGCATGCACGAGCATGGGAGAGGGTGTCAGTGCGGGCCCCACTATTTCAATCAAAACAAAATGTTTTAACTCAGAAACCACAAAACCAAATTAAATTTCGATTGCACCATTAAATTCATTTCAATAAATTCTTCAAAACAAGATCTCACACGTGTAGACCCCGAAAAAAAATCTTGATGACTTGGACGGATAGAGAATGAGTGCGGATAGCCTAAGAACAGGTGTGTGAAATGCATAAGATTCTTAAAGAGAATCAATGGTCCTAACAAGAACAAGAAAACAGAAAGATTCAGAGCCAATAATAATCCTCGAAGTAATTGTAATGTAATTGTTCCTCAGTTTCACATATCCAAGCATCCGTGCACACTAATTGACTACGAAGTATGCCAAAAGTGAAATGCTAAGCAACAGGCTAAGTCCTTGGGCAGCAGAAAACGTCATGCTTGTAAATCCTCTGCTTCACTGCATCCTCCACCCAAAAAAACCATCTGTTATCAGCGACGAATCAATCTGTTAGACACAAAATCTATCTGTAGTACATCTGAAGCAGAATGTAGTTGAGTTTACAGTTAAAGAACAAGACACTCACGCTGCCTTTGGCCAGTGCCAGTTACTTGGTCATCTTAGCAAACATGTTGCTGTAGAATTTGGCGTCCTTCTTGTTGTACTCCTTGATCTTCTCCTTCAGGGTCTTGTATTCCAATTTCACATCCCTAGGATTTGTTCCAAAATGCATGATATTGAGAGTATTGTCGTGGCAACAAAACACGCCACAGAATCCATCTCCTGGACTGTACTCTGTACCTGTTGTTAGGATCGATTTCCAGTGCCTTCTTGATATCAGCCTCTGCTAGCTCTAGGTCAGCAAGTTGAATGTACGCTTGCACCCTCCTGTAGAGAGCCTTGACATTTTGGCTATCTAGTTCCAGAACCTACAAAGGAATCACAAGGTCAGCCTGCTTTACTTCACCACAATTCACACCGCTAAACAGCAAACCGTTGCAGGAGTAGAATGTACCTTGGTGCAAAGCTTCACAGCTTCCTTGTAGTCCTTAAACTTCAGTTTGCAGGCAGCATTGTTTAAGTTGCAGCTGATCTTCAGTTGCTTGGATTGCTTCTTCTCATCTTCACTGAATGAATTGTCATACTCAATGTACTTGGCAGCCTGGGATTAAAGTCAGCCAAAGTAGGAACAAAACACTGCAGGAGTAAAAAAATTGCATTTTCATGGTAAGGGTTACTATAGAAAGAAAGATGGAAGTACCTTCTCATATCGCTTCGAAGCTCTAGCATATTTGCCCAATTTGAACAATGCATTCCCTTCCTCTTTCTTCTTACCAGCAGCCTCAATCTTCTCTTCATTGTTCAAGTCCCATGACTCCTTGTCCTGTGAGACAAGAATATATTGATTTGATCACTTTTGCAATTGCACACAGGTCAATGATTTAGAACAGACGCAGAGGAATATCAGTGTCATATCCGCACCTTCACAAATGAAACAAGCTCAACTTCATAGACCACTGTGCTGTTAGGTGGAACAACAGCAAGATCCTGCTTTGACTCAGTTGAACCAAATGCATATTCAGGAGGAATCGTGACAAGAGCAACCTCGCCCTTCTTCATGTTCAATACAGCACGATCAAGACCATCAATAACTTCCTCTGGAAACATATTGGGAACATTTTGTTAATCTAAATGAATAACAGGGTCAAGTCAATTTCCTGAATTATTATTATTATTATTCACCGAAAGGCCAAGAGCCCTATGCATGAAAAATAAAATGTTGTTCTTACCTTCATCGGTCTTGAATTTAAATGGCTCTTCGTCGTGGCCCTTCTTTGTAAACACTGTGCCATCCTGAAGCTTTCCAGTAATTTTGACTGTCAACAGTAAACATAATCTAGTGAGTGCAAGACAAACTAAATCAACTGAAAGGAGTAGAGAAACAACAGTTACTAGCATCATTACAATTGAGTACTTGACCAGTTGAGCATACCTTCAACAACAGCACCTTCATTGGGACGCTCATAACCTTCTCCCTCCTTGAGAACCTTCTTAAGGATTTTCTTATCATCACCAATTTCTGTGACAGTCTTCCATGAAACCAACTCAAGGTCAATGAGCAGAGAGGCATTTGGTGGCACTTCACCTTCCTGTCCAGCTTCTGGTCTACCCTTCTCACCAAATCCATCTGCATTTGAAGTTATGAAGTTCAAATAAATGTCATAATTCAGAGGAATTAAACATAAAACTTACAGAACAATAACCAAACTTTGAAACAGAAACTCACATTGTGGCTTGACTGTGAGTTGCACCTTCTCTCCCTTTTTCATGGTTTTGACAGCTTTGGCCAGGGCAGGACAAAAGTACCCTGGCAATACACTAGTTAGAAAATAATAATCCATATAGATAATAAATAAACATCTTCAACAGACCATGTGAAGATAGACCAGAGAAGTAAAGAGGGTTACCTTCTTTTACAGTAAACTCAACCCCCTCAGACTCGGATACAACAGTACCATCTTCGAGACGGGCCTTATATTTCACTGCAGGAATAAGGAGAGTATAAGCTATACGAACAAAAGCAAAAACATAGGTCTGCAAAAAGTCTCGGTAAGCAAAATTTACCAAGTACTTCATCAGGATCCTTTGGGTTCTCCCATTTCTCGCCCTCTTTAAGAATCTTCTTGAATATGCCACCATCTTTGCAAATATCTTTGACACTGGTCCATGAAAGCAGCTCAACATCAAACTGCAGGGTTGCATTGGGTGGGATAGTTGGAGGTGAACCAGATGCTCCATAAGCCAGCTCTGGAGGAATGGTAAAAACAGCATTTTCTCCTTTCTTCATGGTCTTGATTCCTTGATCCCAGCCCTTAATCACTTGACCTGGACATTGACAAAATAGCTATTGAGCATTTACTTTCCAACTTGGCAATGTCAGCAAACAGGCAAGAGAGAAAAGAATGGTGTGCAAGGTAGAATTTATTCGGTCATTAGCATTTTTAAAAAACATCATATCCCCTTATATATCAAGGTAAGCATCACTACTGGTTATTATATAAATCTACACGGACTAAGCATTACAGCGCAATAACCAGAAACAGAGCAACAAGATAATTCGCTAAACATAAGTGAAGCCATAACCAAACACTCACCAGTTCAACACCAACTTGACATCAATTTCATAGATACAGTAAAAGTTTGATTTCCTGATTCTAGGCAATATCCATAATATTGATGGAGCTAAACAGACAATGATTAGAACTACTTCTATAACTAACAAAAGATCGACAACTTGGAACTGTTTCTACCATCAAATTGTGAATGCTACTTCCAAATCCACATCCAAAATCCAGACATGAGACGCAGAAGAAATAACCTCAGTGGGAGGGGAGGAGGTAATTTACCTTGTCCAAGCTTGAACTTGAAGGGGTCTCCGCGATCACGGCTTGAGTCGAACTTTGTTCCATCAAGGAGCGTGCCCGTGTAATGCACTGAAATATCATAAGGGAAGTAAGGATGAGTTCAAAATTATCCACAACAAGATGATAATACAGTACTTCTTAGATCATCCAGCATCATCAAGGAACAATAAATTGACACAAAACCCAAGAGAATCCCGAGTTCCAATCCATCATCTACTCTAACTCCCAGCCAGAACTGGGCGAATGCTCACTGACCGTATCACACCAGAAATAGGGCCAGAAATCGAAGTGCCGCAGGGGAGGAACCGGGGGCATCATACCTTCAACCTCATCGCCGACCTCGGGCGTCTCCCAGCCCTCGCCCTCCTTGAGCAGCTTCTTCTTGAGCCCCTTCTCGCCGAGCTCCTTCTCCTCGCCCACCTTGAGCACGGGGCCATCGTCGAGGCCGAAGTCCTCGTCGCCCATCATCTCGTCGCCGCCGGCCGGGGGCATCTCGAAGTCCTCGTCCATGGCTGCCTGGCTGGCGTGGAGGAGGGGGCAAGGCTGCAAGCCGAGATCCGCGCGCGCGGCTAGGGTTCCGAGCTCACTAGGGTTCGGGCCTCGGGGGCTTTGGAAGGTTCGAGAGAGCGCACGAGAGGAAAGTGATGAGAGGCGACGCGACGCGACCCACACCCCCGGGTTTAAATCCCCAGTTGGCTGGGGTTCTAGAGTGTTCCGAAAGATGATTAAAAACGGCAAAGCCAACGGCTCGGATGCTTCTGGTCGTTGTTACTAGGCTGGACAGGATCGATCCATCCATCCGGTGGCTTGCCTTTCGCGTGCTAGTTGCGTGGAGGTGCACGGGAAGGGAATGGCACGAGGCTGGCACGTTCGATATGAAATTTTTGATTTAAACAAACGTGTTTTGTGAATTTGATTCGAAGTTTTTTGTTTGCTTTGATTTCTTCATTCATGGTTTTGATCCCAAGCGACTGCTTTGGATCAGATGAGCTTGATTGAGGCATTGAGCGGCCTTTGCCTTCTTTGGTGTCATGTATTTTGCATAGAGTGTGTGGAACACAAATTAGTCCTCAGTTTAGCGCATATACAAAGATAAAAGGACATTCATTCTTCTGTACTTGGTAGAGGACGATGCAAATAAAGATAGCGATATAGTAACATGAATGAATGGTCAATTGATCACACCTACTTTATGAACTTAATTAAAAATGTCGTGTGTATTAACCATCAAGATGTTGGCAATCTGAGAGTTCAGTCTCTACTCTGTACAGGCAAAGGACAAACAATCTTTAAAGAAACATCATATTAATCGTCGCAAAAGAAAATCATGTTAATTTGTGTAGTACAGTAAAATTCTTTAGTTTTTTTGTTAATTTGTGTAGTACAGTAAAATTCTTTAGTGAGGTCGATGGAAACGGAACCATCCAAGACCTTGAAGGAAATGGGCTTTTCTGACTGGAACCGGGTTTGTAAGGCCTAAATTAACCGGGCTTTTTTGACAGGGGCCCAAAAAGAAATGTTCAGAAGCAATTTGGATTTTGGACCATTCACACGCGCATCTGCGACTCAGCAAACGGTGACGGCAGGACGCATTCCACTCTTGCGTTTCACCTACCGAGTACCGAGTCGACACGGCCGCCGTTAAAATCACGCCGCCGCCGCCGCCACCGCCACCGCCTCTTCACTCCCCTCGCCTCCCATCGCCGCACGTCCTCGAGCCGCGCCGCGTTACCGGAACCAGCTGGGCCGTGCCGCGCCGCTCCATTGCCAATCGGATCAGCAAGCGAGGCCTGGGTTCAGGATGCCACCACCTCCGGCACCGGGGTCCAACTCCAACGACACCGCCGTCGCCGACGCCGAGCGCTGGGCCTCACTACCCGAGGACCTGCTCCGCCTCATCTCATCGCGCGTGCTCGCCAGCGACCTGCTAGACTACATCCACTTCCGAGCCGTCTGCGGCAGCTGGCGGTGCGCCACGGCCTGCACACGCGGCCGCGGCGTCGCCGACCCGCGCTTCCACCCTAGGCGCTGGATGATGCTTCCCGAGGGCCACGGCCTTCACCCCGGCCACCCTCACCTCCGCGGGTACATCCGCTTCCTCAACCTCGACACGGGGGCCTTCGTCCGCGCCCACCTCCCGCTCCTCACCGACCACCGCATCGTCGACTCCGTCGACGGCCTCCTCGTCCTGCTCCGGGACGGCGACAGCGCCGTCCGCCTCCTCCACCCTTTCACAGGCGACGTCGCGGACCTCCCGCCGCTGGCGACCGTCCTCCCGCAGATAGAAGACACGCGGCTGGATCGCATACCCGCGCCGGACAGGATCGAATGGCTCGCTGAGTCGATCTGTGCTTCTGTTTCCTTCGGCAGTGGGGTCATCACCGTTCTGCTTGCTCTTCACCAGGTGAACCAAGTTGCCTTTGCTACGGCCCTGGACCATCAATGGACTGTGTCAACCTGGGCGTACCAGTATGCAGCTCCTCCGCCATTTGCATTCCAAGGCAAACTGTACACGGCTTGCGACGTCGACTATTCTGAAGTATCGGAACTTACTGGCAAATATGAATCATACGGCGATGTCCCGATTTTCCAGATTGATCCACCTGTGAACGATGGGTCGGACTCCGGTTCTCAGCTACCATGGCCAAAGTTGATCGCCACAATCCCTGCAGGAGACAACCTCGATGTTCCTATGGGTCTTCCTATGGGTCTCGTTGAATGTGATTCAGAAATCCTGGTGGTTGGCTACAAAGATTGGGACATGCATCAATTTGTGGTTTTCAAGCTCACGGATCTTGTCCAGGAAAGGTATACCCCGATAACAA
>DXKC01006700.1:0-11413 GCA_031170775.1 Cymbopogon citratus
ATGGTGGATATATATTTTTTTGGTAAAAAAATAAAAAGGATACACGGACGAACTTGGCTCGAATCTAGAACAGCTACCGTTCCCCAGCAATGGTGCCAGAAAGCTTGTTGGTATTTGTTAACACAGACAGATAAATCCGCAAGCACACGGATACCGTTATAGCTTTTACCCGGAATATTCAGGGTATCATATTTTCCATAGGGAACGGAAGTGAACTAGAGAGAAGCAAGAACATCCAAGGAAGAAGGTAGATGGATATTTTTGTAGGTCGAGAGGGTAATCTAGGCTCAGCCCAAGGTCACTAGATAACTAAAGTCCTGGCTTACCGAACCCACTTACTTCGGAGCAGCTGTTCTTTCAAAAAGACTGGGAAGACGTAACCGGGTGAAGACAGCCTAAAGCTCTATGGAACACCAACCCGAACATGGTGGAATACAAAGGCCTTGTCAGGTCTGTCACCCCCAGGGCTACCACAACTATCCGTGGGGTTGGGCGCAATCTTAGGTAACTCCCTAGCCCAGACACCACGTCTATGCTAGAGGCTACTACTGTAGCCCGAATTCTTATTTAGGCTAAAGCACTCGGTCGAGCGAAGATCCTGTAAGTAAGTAAAGTAAGCACTAAACTTTAGCTAAATAGATCACTAGGAAATTGCATACAAAGAATGCGGATCTTACTCATGAAGGAGTCGGCTCCGTAGAGGTACAACTTAGAGGAGGAACCGACAAGTCGGCTCCGCCTCCACTCTATCCTCCTCTCTCTTCCTCTTTTCTCTAATACAACTAGGCACTAACACCTAGAGGGACACTACTACTACTCTAAAGATATAGAAGTGGAAGCTCAAATGGACTACATTGTTGTGTAGAGTGTAGTGGAGTAGAGTGTGTGTGAGAGAGGTGCTCCTCCTCTCCTCTTATAGCAGGTGGAAGGCGGTTCGGGAGCAATATGGGAAAACCAATAGTGCACAGCCCTCCTCTGCACTTTATGTGCCGATACGCTAAGGCGGTGGTCGAACCGCCTCTGTAGGGGGCTGGCCGGCGCACCACTGTGGCCGTTCAGCCTCTGCTTTGGCAGGTGGGCTCCTCCATGGGCCTAGATCGTCATGGCATTCTGGTTTTGGTCCAAAACTATTTTGAAAGGCCCTTTGTCTATTTTTCTCTTGATTTGCCATGGGCCAAAATTCCTTCTTTATTCTTTTCTCTTCTTTTGACCCATTTTATATGGGTTTTAATATAATGCCCTGCAAAACAAGTAGAACACCAAAACTTATGGAAATGATTAGTGAAAAACCCTATTGCTAAGTTTTGGTGATTGTTTTCATATCAAGTTGGCAGTGAAAAGTATGCAATAAGGACCGCCAACACTTAGTGTTTCTGTGGAAATTTTTATAGGCTATTCACCCCCCTCTAGCCATCCTAGACCTTACACCTTGCTGGTAGGTGCGACCGTGGCGAGAACTGTCGGCCTCTCTGCAGTCACCGCGGTTGCAGCCACGGCGATAGCTGGAGGAATCGCCTTCGCTTTCTTCGACGCACCCCCTTGGGCGTGCTCCGCCTCCCCTCGGCCATGTTTCTAGAGTTTTGGCAAAAACTGCATCCCGCTGAGGCTCGGGGTCACCTCCCCCACCGGGACATTGCGCGGGTCCACCACCTTCTTCATGCTGCCGGTATCGGAATGCGAACTCGAGCTAGCCTGCAAAACAATGGTCAAAGCACATCAGTTAAGGACAAAAGCTTGCAAACGACAAACGATTCATTATGCCGAAACTACCATTTCGGTAGAAGCCATGCCGTATCAGCGCATATGCCCCAAAACTAATTTTTTACTCCGCTTCAATGCTTTGCACATCTCTTGGCTCACATGCACATCTGCGGGTTCTCGCGAGTGACTCTAGGACAACGATCTCTTCTTTTGCCATTCCAACACGGTCGTGCTACTCAGTTTTCGACCACGACCGCGCCCTCGGCCACAGCCACGTGATGCATCAGCTTTCGCCGAAGCCCTTGCCCCTTCGGCATCATCAGAGGCAACTACCCTTCGCATGGCTGGGTCAGGCCATGGGGAATACTTAATGCGCATAGCATTAAAAGCCCGGTTCACACGATATGGACCAATCAGTTCACCAACTGCTCAACCTCAAAAAAATAATCCTCATCAGAGCCAAGCCTACAGGTTTCTCTATCTCCAAGAGTGGACCCTGATACCCGTCCCGGGCCACAACCTTGGCGAAGTGTGTTTGCGCACTCAGCGGCCATTTCCCTAGAGCAATCATCTCCTCGACTAGATCTCGGCTAATTTGCTGGCGTGCAGTGAGTGTATAGGCATCAATGGCCTGCCTATCGGTGCTCTCCACAATGATTTGCCCTCCAAACCGGGTGCCAGCCATGGGAGTCATTTAGGACACAAGGGCATTAGCCTTGGCCAAGTCGGTTCAGGGCATGTTCCACTTTCTCATCAATGCAAACCCAAATATAAAACCATTTCGGTTTCCAGTCAAGCCATTTGTTATGATAAGGTTGGACGTTCTGTACTGCCTCACAACCCTTGTGTGGCACAAAGCTATAGGAGCTGAACTCCAGACGTGTCATCACTAGCTCTCCATCGATCACAATCTCCCCAGTGTTATCGTGGCAGCGAGTCTCATAGAATTTAACAAAAGCCGATACACTCATGCTGCAACCCATCATCTTCAGAGCCATCACAAATACACTCAGCCGCGTGATGGCATTGGGTGTCAGGTGATGAATCTGCAAGTTGAATCTTTCAAGCACTTCGTCGAGAAAATTTTTCACTGGAAACCGCAGTCCCGCCTCGAAGAAGTCATGAAAGACTATCGCTTCATAAGGTTCGGGCTGAGGGTGGTTTTCATACCGGGAGGGCGGCATCAGGCGCGGGTATCAGCATCAAAAAGCTCATCAGTGAGGTACTTATCGAATTCAACCTCGGTCACCAAGGAGCGCCCAAGCCCGTAGCAAGGAGGATATGATTTTTCGACCCTTTCGGTCGCGACAAGCCATCATCTTCCTCATCGTCGCCAGTGACGTCCAGATACTCCTCGTCCTCCCCTTCACCTTCACCACTTTCGGCATTTGAAATCCCCTCGGCAAACCAACCAGCTTCTGCATTCACCAATCCCGCCTGATCAACCTCGGCACTCAGAGAACCGATACGACTCCCATAGTCATCTTGGCAACCTGGGGTATCGGTCGCATGTGCGACGACAGCAGTTAGTGTCTTTGATTGCGTATTGACCGTTTCAACAGGAGAAGTACTCGGGGTTTGCTCATTAGAACTTGAGGACGAGCCCAAGCCGGTGCTGCTGTTAGTTCGGGAGCTGCTCGACGAATGGCTCGTGGAGCGTTCACTTTCGGCCATTTTTTATAAAGCAAAAATTGTAATGGAACCTCAAAAAATAAAGTAATAACAAACCAAAATAAGAAAAACAAAATGATAACAAAAGCCATGCTGTACCGATATGCTACCGTTGTGATATAATAACAAATAACTAAGCCGAAATACTCACCAGACAGAGGTGCTCTGATTGCCGATATGAGCTCCTGCTTAACCGACTTCCACCTCCAAGAGCAGCGTGACAATGATGCCCATCAGCTCAGGGTACTTATACCCGCCGCGGGTGACCGCCACCGCCTCATGAAATCAATGGCTGGTGCGAAAACCAACACAGTAATCCAACCATTGAAGGCGAAGCGACGACGGGCTCAAATCCCAAAAAACTCTCTCTCTATTTCTTTGGAAGTAAGGGAAGTCTTATTTCGGTTTATCCTTAGGGCGGCATTGCACCTTCGGTAGAACCGATACGTCCATGAGCGACACCCGACGCATAATGTCGCTCAGGATCGAGGGGCTACTATTGGGGGAGCACCAAGTATTGGGCGCCCCACCCATACCGAAAGGATGCGCTGCCGTGCCAAGGACCTAACACGAGTCCCGGCACCGAAGAGGCGCGGACCAGCCCGACGTGTCATATCGCCCAGGGGCGGTTACATCGGCACCGATAGGGCAGGATTTATGCCGATATGGCCCTATCGGTGCTGGGGTGTTAGTATCGGTGCCGATAAGGCTAGATTTATGCCGATATTGTGTTATCGATGGCACCAGAGTTGCCGAGAGGTCCGCACTTGTGTTTGCAGGGACAAGATAGAGAGCGAAAGGGTGCGAGCCGGAAGGAGGCGACAACCACACGTGGTGGTCCAGCCCGTGTCGGTTGGTGCGCGGGCAAGGCGTGCTTTAGGGGAGAAAGACGATGCTACCCTTGGAGAAAAGTAGGACTTGTGCCCATAGGGTTGTACCCGTTGGCGAGGCCATAACGGGAATGGATCTGGCCTACGGGCGTGTATAAATAGGCCCCCTTGAGGGTTTGTAAAGGACAAGTAATGAATGAATGAATGAATGAATGAACGTTTACTCTGTATTTGTTCGTCCATTTTGTCTATTCCTGACAACCGGGATCTTTATTGGTTGGGCTTTCTCATAGTGGGCTAGAATTTGAAAAATCCTCTGTGGTTGGATTAGTTAGGCTTTGCTTTTTATACAATTTGGGCTAGTTTGGACAAGTATTTCAGGGCAAAATCCATGTGTAAAAAATAAATAAAAATGACTTTTAATTTAAGACATGGTTAAAGGCAATCTCACCTTTTTTGAGTTAGGAAAAAAAATTTTAGCTTTAAACATACTATCAAGTATTCATTTTTTTATGGATAGACAGTTAGTGGAGGAAGATGAAATTTGGCAGAAATTGTTTTTTATATGAAAAACATCACTGAACCTTGCTTGCAGGCTATCACCTTGATTCCTCTACTTCCTTTCTTTGAAGTAATAATTGAGGGTTTACATGTTTCATTTACACTTTTCACATTGATAATATATTTATTGAAAATATCATGAAACATCATTATCTCTTTATATGCATCATCTATTCATCGAAACCCACAAATAGTAATTGATGCACATACAAGCCCACTATTAGCCCATTAGACCCTTTAAGGTCGGCTAAAGAGAGCTAAAAGGTGCTGTGAAGACTCAAAGACCATCTTTTAGCCACCTCCTCTATCCAAACAAGCTAGGCTAAATTTGAACCCCTTCATTTTAAGGGCTAATCTTTAGCCCTGGGCTAAAGTTATATGATTCAAACACCAAAGATGTTACCAAATCCAAAGTAGTCAAATGGAATAATGTGATGACACATAATCAACAAAAAGTGAAGTACTAGATATCACCCCAAGGCCACGGTGACAACAATACTGGTGTTTAGTTCCACCTCCTAAAGTGTAGTATTTGTCACCTCAGATATTTGGACACTAATTTCATGCAATAAAATTACACTAATTATATCATTAATTAATTGTATAGATTGAGGCTAATTTCGAAGATGAATCTATTAAGTCTAATTAGTCCATGATTTGACAACAGGTCTGCTCGTTAAAGTTTATGATATAGTAAAAAGCAACAGCATAGGTGAATATAGTGCTACAATAAATATGTGCTAATGATGGATTAATTAAACTTAATAGATTTATCTCACGAACTAGCCAGACGCAGTCCTTGGAACCCGAAATTTGGATGCAATGGCTGAAGAAGAATAACCGAATGAATATGTTCAAAGCCTCATGGTAACCGAATGAATATGTCCTAATATCGTTCATTCCATTTGGATTATTCTCCATTGACTATGTTAAAATCATCTTAGAAAAAGAGTAGTACTAGATTGAGAAAAAATATTTTAATTAGTTATAGAGTTAGAAAAATTTGCAATCAAACAAGGCCGGAGAAAATTCAAAGTGCACCCAAACAACCTCCATGTGGGTTCATTTTTGAAGATCCAAGCTACCTTTGCAAGGTGGTTTGCCAACTTCAAGGAAGAAGCAACCCTGCAATCTTGTCGTTTCAAAGAGTCTGATAGACCTACTGTCCTCCTTTGCCTTGATGCCTTGTAATCTTTTTTATGTTATTTTATACTCCTTCCTAGCTCCAACTCCCCTCGGCTCCCTTTCCCCTCTCCTCTTTTTGTACGGAAACTGTAGGACATGGGCGTCCGGACCGGGAGTTTATGTCCGGACGCCCACTGTCGTGGGCTTCGACCGCGCGGCGGCCCAGCAGGTCCCCGGCCCACCCTCCAACGACTGCTTCCCCAAAATCGCCCTCGTCCTTCTTCCTCATTCGGGTGGTTTCCAGACAGGGGGGCGGTTGCGACGCGGCCTCCAAGCTTCCGCCGCCATTTCCGCCGCCGCGCTTCCGTTTTCGCCGCCACTCCCACCGCCGCGCTGCCGGGGAGAGGCCTATTGGACTCCGGCAATCCCCCGCCTTCGCCGGTTTCCTCGCGCGCGGCCGCGCGTCTGCAGAGAACGCGAGGTATGTAACCTCTCTCCGCGCGCTCTCTCTTAGCCGTTGCGTTTGTTTACCTGCAACCCTAGCATTCCATCTCCCGTGGATTCATCCTCCCCGTGCTCCTCTGTGGCGTATTTTTGCCGGATTTACGTTCGATTTCGTAGTCCCGTAAACCCTAGTCTTCGATTTTTTGGTGGTTTTCCCCACTAAGCTTTTGTGAACTTCCGTTTCTGCAGGCGCTACACTGTCATCTCCCCCAGCGATGCATACCAGATCAGGAGTTGATGCGTCCCCATACAAGGATGGTTCGCCGGCCAACTTCGACGGGGAGGGAGTTTGCCCCGAGCGCGGCGAGGAGGGCCAGAGGCGCGGTTGGAAGCGGGCTGCGGGGAGGAAGCACGTGTCCTTCACTGATGAAGGACAAACATCTTCTATGAAACCACCTAACAAGTCTTCATTGAGAAGTGCACCCGACAAGCAGCCAGGTTTCCCCCCTTTTTTCTCCCATTTTTTTTGTGATTTGTGTTTGTGTGTCTGTTTTGATTAGGTTTTTCGTACTCTAGAGTAATACAAAGTGTGTAGAAAACCACATTTGTTAATTTTTGTTTTTAGCATAACATGGGGGGCGTTACACTATGCTGGTCCATTAAGTAATAACATTAGGTGTAAGTATTATGCTAGAGTGAAAGTGAGAGTTTATCGTATCATAGGGTTAAACCATGCTTTTTGTTCACTGAGATTAAGTGCTTCGAATTGAGACTAGTGTTTTTTTTACAATGATGGTTCACTAAGCAATCTGCCGTTGTATAATTTTTTTTAGGGAAGCTTGGTTCTTTTATTTTTACTCAGGTAGCATTATGATAGACTATTGTTCCACCTGATTACCTGAGTTTTGTAACAGTTGACATGCCCAGGCTGTTTCATTTCACCACTCTATCATGGTACATTGTTATTATGTTGCTCTGTCCATTTGCTCTGTCCTTTTTTATTTTTATATTTCCGGTTGTAATATCAATATATTTTAAATGTTGCTCTTGATCAATTATATTGTAACCATGTTATTTCCTTTGAGATTAATTGAGTTGCCACAGAGGGCATGCCCTCTTTGTTCCTTTTTATTTTTCGTCCCCCTTTTTTCCCTAATCTGATCTGTTATTTCCAAATTGTTTCAAACTGCCAGGATGTGATGTCAAGAAGCCCCAAGCAAACCGTGATGAGCCTTTCCAGCACCGGTTCTCAGTTCATAGGATTCGTGATGCCAAATTTAATGAGCAGCAGAAACATTGGATAGAAGAGGCTGGTTTCGGCGCTTTGCTTCGAATGCAAGATGTTTCGCTTCCATTACAGCTTGTTGCTCATGTGATGACGCATATCAGTACGGATTTGAGAGAGTTTAGGGTGTCTGAGAAGAAGAGCTTTGCTTTTGACAAGCAGCTAATATGCAATATTCTCGGAGTTCCTAGTGGAGAAGTACCTGTCAAGCTTGCTTGTACTGCGGCTGAATATGAAGAATTTCAGAAAATTCGTGCGCTGTTTATGGGCCCAATTCGAGGTCTTGGCGTGACTGATTGCCGGGAGTTGATGCAGAAATCAACCGACAAGTCAACTTTCTTGAGGGCTTTTATGTTGTTTGCCCTGGGTTCTGTGCTCTGTCCAAATTCAGATAACTGCATCTTAGTCAAGTATCTGCACTCTTTGCATGATGTATCGTCCATCAGATCTTATGACTGGGCTGGCCACATTCTTGATGAGTTGATGAATGCAGTGAAAAAGTACTAGGACTCTATTCTGAAAAATCCAGATAAATCTCCCTATGTGAACAATTGTCTTATCATTCCTGCGGTAAGCTCTTTTTTTCTATCTCTCACGTATGTCTGTTTCAACTACTTTGCTTGTGTCGTTTCATTAGATGTTATTAATTTGATTCAATTGTACCATTTCAAGTATATTTTTGAGCAGCTAGCCACATCATGTTATCTTTTTTTGGTTCAACTACTTTACTGCTATCGTCACAATAGATGTTACTAATCTGTTTCATTTGCACCCTTTTTAAAGTGTTGTAGCAGCTGCGCATATCCTGTTTCTCTCTTTTTCTTTTTTTCCTTTTCTAGTGTTGTTGCACCACATGTCTCTAATCTGGTACAGTTGTATATTTTGTATTGTTGCACCAGCTACCCACATCCTGTTTCTCTCTTTTTTCTTTTTTTTTGATAGCGTGTGCTGCAATCATTGTTGCCAATATGTTACAATTGTACCATTTGATTTGTTTGCACCAGCTACCACACATTCTGTTTTTTTCATTGCTGATGTGGTTATTTCTATTTTAGATTGCCTATATGGATTGTCTTCAAATACCTCCAGCTCGGGCATCTCACAAGATTAATTGTTCAGTCCCTCGCATCTGCCATGTCACCAATCAAGATTTCCTGTTTGTTAAAAAGGTGGACACAAGTAGGCTTCAGCTGAACCCACCCCCCTACGGGTTCCTTCCTGTGAGTTTTTTCTTTTCTCTTTCCTTTTTTCCTCACACACGCGTGCATGCACCATTTTTACAGTTTTCACTATATAACCAATGTTCATTTTTTAGTTTTGGAAGACCAGCCCCTACCCCAACCCTGTGCCACTCACTGGTTGGGATCCACCCCTCCCAGAACAAGAGGCTGTTGATCCATCACATGAAGCAGGGCCTGTGGATCCACCTGATCCACAAGAGGATGCAGAGGGAGAAGTGCCTGTGAATCCAACCTTTGATGACTGGCTGAAAGGTCTAGCCTCTTCCAGTCGTCGTACAGCTGACGCCCCCGCCCCTAGTATTGAGGTATATGTTACATTACCAGCCAACATTTGTGTTTCATCTCCCCGCTTTTTAGTGTTGCAGCATAAGTATCCACTTTGTTTCATTCACTGTAAATGTTTGTTTTTGGCAGTCCTTCCCTGAAGAATATCAGCTTGCACTGGCAGAGCACAACTCTTTGGTGGAGTCAGATTTTGCTTGTCTTGCTGAGGGCTTGAAGAAAAGGTTTGATGATCTTGTTCAATCTTCAAAACAGCAAGGACAGGAGATTATGGCGAAGCGGGGTGCTGAGCTGGCTTCCAAGTTGTTGCATCTAAGCAAACACAAGCCGTGCTGGTTATTCGAGAAGTACGAAACCTTCTAGTTCTTTCATGGATGATGATGAGGATGATTTCAGCTATTTTCACCAAGACCATAACCCACCTGATGATGGTGCAAAAGGGACAATGCCTCCTCACGATACCACGAGTGCACCAGATGGGAGCCCCTCTATTCATGATGGTAAACCACAAGATGAGAGTGTGAAACATTCTATCCCTCACGAGAGCACAAGCGGGCATTCCCATCCTGTTCCACCAGATGACAGCACTAAAGGTCAACCTCTTGCAGCTCAGCCTATTTTATCACAGTACACCACAAAAGATTCATCTGTCTCACCTCAGTCAACTTCTAAAGAGGAGAGCACAGTAGCTCCAGCTGCTGTGGCGGGTTCCAAAGCTGCAGCTGCTCAGGGGGCTTCCAAAGCTGCAACTCCCCCCCTCTACCACCACACCCAACTTTGAAAGAGGAGAGCAAAGAAGCTCCATCTGCTGAGACTCAGGGGCCTTCCAATGCTGCAGATGCCGCCTCTCCACCTCCACACCAACTTCAAAAGAGGAGTGCAAAGAAGCTCTAGCTGCTGAGACAGCTCCCAAAGCTGCACCTGCTCAGGGGCCTTCTACATCTGAAAAACCTATTGTAGAGAGTCAAAACAATGCTCCAATTGTCACTGCCAAACCGAGCTTTGCTGTGTTTCATGTCCCCTTGTTTGATATTTTTGCTCCTCAAGATGATTTGTATGACGAAGTTTGTGCTTTCAAGCCAAAGAGCTCTACACCTTCCCCAATCCGTAAGTTCTGTGGCTTTTCTTTTTATGTTTCATTCAGCAGCACTCATGTGTTTCATTTGGTGCTTTCCTCTTGTTTTTTTCACTGCATTTTTTTGTCATTTCCTGTGTAGCTCTGATTTTTTTTGGTGTTTTTGTGTGCAGGTGACGTTAATTCTCCCAAGGACACAGACCAATCCAGAAGCCCTACGCCTATGCCTACGCCTACGCCTACTGGTATTCCTTTTTTTGTTTTCAATCAGATTAACTGCATAAGTTGTTTCGATACTTTTTTCCCATGCACCTGATTTTTCCCCCCTTTCTGCAGTTGTTAGTGACTCTCTCAAGGAACCCCATACTGGGTCAAGCACTATTGAGAAGAGGGATAGAAAGAAGAGGAAGAAAAAAGATCATGATGGTCTTGTGAAGGTAAAAAGAAGCAAGCCTAACTATGAGGATGTAAAAGATGTTTGGAGAAAGTATTTGTCAAAACGAGCTTTTACAGTTGGACTCAAGATAGGTGATGAAATCCAATCGTGAGTCTCTCCTAATTTCGCCCCTTTATTCTTTTTTTGTTGATGTTTCATTATTGATTTCTCAGCTGTAATATCAGTTCAAAATAATGTGTTCCATTTGAGTAAATTATATGTAATATTTTTTTTTGCCTCTGTCTGTTCCATTAATGATTTTCTCAGCTGTACAATCAGTTTTCCAACCATGCTGTATGATTATGCTACTTTGTGTTGTAACAGTAGTCAACCCCATGATGTTTAATTATATGTTCTCACTTTGTAACAGTCCAGCTTTCATCAAAATTGAGGACATGTTCATCACATATGATGAGTTTTTTGATTCTTTCAAGTCAAGGGGTTGGGTCAGCAACAATGTCATGACACTCTGGAGCATTCAGTTCAACATTGACCATCTTGATTATTATAAATCTGGAAACTTAAGAATTTTGAAATTCGCTTTCCCCATGCTCGTTTCGGTAATGTTTATACGATGCCTCTTTTTTTTGTTTTTTCCTTTGTATGCCTATTAACCCCCCTCACCACCCTTTTCTCACTGGTTTTTGCAGGACTTCTTGTGTGTTGATCCTAATTCATTTAAGCACGATATTTCAATGAAAATCATTTTGACCCAGATAAATGATGAAGTATGCAACATCAAGAATATGGATCTGGTATGTA